>JAAAKQ030002357.1:4758-38720 GCA_010016005.3 Zanna intricata | reverse complement strand
TTGATTAAATATTAATAGTAAAAGAAAAAAAAATTCAACTAATAACAGACAGCAGACTAAATAAAGCTGTAGTAACAAGAGCAGCAGTAGTGAAACCACATTAAATATTTTCAAAAAATATTTATTTTTGAATGGAAATAAAAAATATACAAGAATTAAATTAAAAATCCAATGTATAACTGTAGTTTTTAATTTATAAGAAACCCTGAAATAACAAATTAAACTTAAAAACCAGTGTAGGATATACTCAATAAATTATCCATATATTTTTATCCTTAATTCTAATTTTTAAAGAAAGTAGATGTTGAGGTACATTTTTGATGTCAAACATTCTAACCTATTTCAACACACTTTATTGAACCCCTGCCAGATGACATTTTTTTTTTGCCCTAAGCAGTCAAGAGTAGCAATGGTTGCTCCTCAGCTAACTCATTCAGAATGAATTTTGCTAATTCTTTGACGTTTATTTTTGATGGCAACTTTTTCTGTTGGATTTTCAACATAAATAACAAAGAAAAATATATTTAAAAAAAAACTCTTATATTAATAGTCAGACTGCTTTTCCTATTCAGAACACAAAAATTTATGATTCTCTTAGCATATTGTTACCATACCTCTAAGATCTATTCAGTTTACTTTTTCACAAAAATGTATAATTGCAAAATAAAAGCACTTCACAGCTGCTTTAAGGATAATAAGTGATCAGTTGAGGAGGAGAATCTTTGACAGTATCTGCTGTTCTCTGGTGAAAAAGAGAATACTAAAAGTGATTTGTATGGAATAAATTTTCTTTAGATTATCATTGGTTTATGTAGTTATAAATAACAATGCAATATGGAATTAAAAGCCATCAGTCTCTAATCTAAGTAAATCATTTTCAAATCTACAAACATCATTCTCATTTGCAGAGCTGCTAAACAAATATTATACATTTTAATATTCAAATTCATAGGCTGAGGGGGGAAAAAGGTTTTTCTCATTTAGTAAGTAATACATTAAAGCTGCTATTATAAGGGAAACTGGAGACAGCCAGTAAAATTTTTAGTTCTCAATTTTTTGAGAACTAATCTCAAAATTAAAACTATTACATATTACTGGCTAATACTAGTCTAGATTCCACATATACTTGAAAAATATAGTCCTTGAAACGATATTATTCTTGCCTGAAGTGGAATCTGATCTAACCCAATAGCAAACATTTTCTTATTTGTGGTAAGCCTTCTCTATGGCAATGATTTAAATATTAAATTTATCAATGTAAAGCCACAACCTAAGCAACTGATTATTTAAAAAAATAATTTTAAATAATAAACTTATAAAATCCATTTTCTTAAATTTTACAAAAAAAATTTAACAAATACTGCTACCTGACAAAGTTGGAGTGTTTAATCTTCTCAGTATCCCTTTCTTTACCTAGAGCAGAATACATATTATTTGTGGCAATTGACCGATTTTCAGATTTATCAACACTTTTAGTATTAGCACCACGACCCCATGTATTGTACTGTAAAGCAGAGCCCAATGACACAGACGTCATTTCTGCCTGAAAATAAATAAGAATAAAAAAAATTACTTCTAATATACTATAAACAATTAAAAACTAGATAAAATGAAAATCATACAGAAAAATTAAAAATTTCATAAATGATGCAATATAGACAAGACACTACTGATAACAAGAAAAAAAAAAACAAATTATAAATTTCTCTGAAGTCAACCACCTTGAGTCTTGAACAATGCAAGAAGACATATAATAATTTGTCTCATTCAAGAGATAAATAATGAAATACCGAAATTGGAAATATTTAGATAAAACTAAGATTATCAGCATAGATTGTTTTTTTATAAATAATGCTAAAATATGCAACTGTTGAACAATCATTATAAAACACTTTTTCAGCAGAGACTGATGTGCTTTCTTGAGGTGTGAAGATCCTTTGCAATTAATTATGATGAACTTTTTGTCTTAAAATCGTAGCTACCCAGCTTTCGTCTTGGCGTAAATGTTTTATAGTAATCAGCTTGTTCAAGAAGTTGTCAACAAACATACATTCAATATTCTTTCTGCAGTTTAGTCATCAAACAAGGAATAAACTTTGCTATGACTTTATGCTTTTTAAATTAAAGTCAAAATGTCATGGTATGATCTAACCAACTGATATGCTTACCTCTTCTGCGAGTTCTTAGTCAGTTGGTGATTTGTACTCTTCTAACAATAACATGAAAACTAAATGATATCAAAACTTCAAAAACATGTGATTACAGAAGAGATTATGTGAAACACAATGTTGCCAACTGCACATCATTAAATATCTCCCTTGGTGTGTAATTAAAAATATTTTCTGAACACTTTATATATGCTGACCTCTTTTCAATCTTTAATTATAAGATTTACTAGGGAGTATCAGGGCCACTGATAATAAAAAATTCAACTTTAAAAAATTAAATATTTCCATGCAAATTGATTAAAATATTTCATTTATGGGAAAAAAATATCTTTAAGGTAATATGTGTCAAATGTGAAATGGAAATGCAGCTGGAGAGATGTTTAGAACTGGAAGTTTTCAATATCTGTGCACTTGTGTTTCAATTTTGTTCTTCTTTCAAGAGGATTTACTTACAAGAACTTTTTGTGTGGTTTATCATATTATATCCTTAAAATATTTCAATAGTTCAGTTTACTTTTTAACAACTTACAAATTCTCATATGCTCAATTCTAGTAAAGTTAATGAGTTTACAATTTTGAAAGACTATCTACACAGGATATGCTCATAAATTTAAAAAATAGTAAAAGCCAACACACTATTATTTATTCAATCTATCTTTATGAATAAGTTTAACGGTATTACATAAACTAAGCAAAAATGTGATATACCTGTTGTTTAAAAGACTGCATCCTTAAGGGTTCTAGTGAATAGTGACTCGACCTATAGCCTTTAACTTGTGATACTTGCCAGCCATCTTTTTCTTCATTCTGATTCATTCCTCCACCTATAATAAAAATTAAAATGTTACAAATTTTCAAATGAAAATGGATAAAACTCATCAATTAAAAACATACTTTCATTTAAAATACAAACACAATTTTTGGTAGCATTATCAAAAAATTAAGTTTAGAGCTATTTAATGAGTATATTACACTTAATTATGGCACTTGGTGCCTAATTTAAAAATATTTACTCACCAATCAATAGTGAAAATTATGTTCATATTTAAAAGAAATTATTAATAATATACAATGAAAGTAATGAAACTCTATTCAATAAAATATAAGATGAAAAACTATAACTCATCAAAAGAAATAAAATGTATTATAAGTTTAAAACAATTGTAAAAATTAAAATAAATTAATCTAATTTAAATAAAGCAAAGCTCAAGTCCTAATTAAAATATCCCATTGTATTACATTAGTGAAAAAATAGAAAACAATAATACATTGAGGGAACTTACGACTTCTTCCTTTAGATTCTCCACCACGTGGTTCCTGCTTTCGTGGAGCAGATAATACAAGAGATCTCTCCATACTCTCTCGATCTGCATCACGTTGAATCTGATCTATTGTCTTGGGATTATTATCATCTCTTCTAGGTACCCATCTATTGTGTTTTAAATCTATTACATCTTGAAGCATAAACCTAACTCTCGATGAAATTTTTGAATTTTCTCTTTTTTGAGCTAATTCTTGCATTTTTTCAAAGTACACATCTAAAGAAGGTACCTATGATAAAATAGAAAAAGCTAAATTAGTAAAAGCAACTTCAAAGTACCAGTATTCCTGTGAATAAGAACAAAATAAATTGACAATGATTTACAAGGAGTGAAAAGCTTTTTTGGAGTAAAATAAGAAAAACATTCTTTAGCATCCATAAGAAATAAGTATTAAAAACAAACAAGGCAAAGAAAAACAAAGTCTAGTTCTAAAATTGGCAAAATGCCAACATCTGGTAATGGGAAGTATCCGATATGGCATAACAGTAATAATAATAACTAAAAAATCAATTCTGGACCTGCCATATTATTCTTTAATAATATGAAAACTATTATTTGACATGTACTAATTCTGTGTCTGTTGTAGCCAAGAACAATGAAAGTGCTTACAAAAATATTTTGTAAAAAAATAATTTATGTAACATACTTAAATTATTCGGCATTTCATCTTGAATTAACCTGAGTACCAAAATTACTTATGAATATTTTAGTAACAATTTTTTTTCCTGTGAAAAAAAATTTTTTTAATGTTAATTGTCACATAGATTCTGTGCACAATTTTTTTCTGCGATTGCAAGATAACTATGATTAAATAAAAATTTCTGTAGATTTCCATATACTTGGTTTAGTCATTACACATCATGTGTAAAACATGACTGTTGATTGTTTTTTATGCTGGTTAATTTTAAAAAACCAACCAGCATAAAAGAGGAACTCCTTTTACTGATATTTAGACAAACATACAAAATTAAAGTTCATTAACTTTGTGATTACTTACTTTTAAAAACAAATGGTAAATAAAAATTCACAAAAATAATATCTGATAATAGTAAACTACTTGTTTCCCATAGTTTTGGCTTTTTACTAAAAATTAGAGTTTCAAAATTCTTAAAAACTACACTTGCAATAATAAATATTTTATTATAACACCAAAAAAAAAAAAGGAGAAATAACCAATCCCAAAACAGGAATTAAAAATAAATTAAATAACTATCAAAAGAGAGAAAATAAAATTCCTATGAATACATGTATACAACATTACTTATGAAAATGTAAATACTACAAAGTATGTCCCTTACTGGCTGAAAATAATGCTTTGATTTTTTTCTTAAATTGTAAAATATTTCTAAAAGTAGAATATAATCACTAAATAAAAAATGTTAACTGAAAAACTAATAATAATTTATAACATGATTGAAGTTAACACATTACATATATAGCAAGCACTTACTACTTGATGTTCTTTAGCCGACAAAGTTGCTGTTTCTAATTCTTTACCTATAGTAGTTAACAATTTGCATAGGCACTCTAATGGTTCTTCTTCATGTTTATTTAAGAGATGTTGTATACACCTATGCATAATTCCAGCAGTTAACATTTCGTGTTTAAATAATTCACCTATAAACCTGAAAAAAAAAAAAAAAAAAAATTAACCTAAATGCAAGGATAATAATTATTCATTATCTGAAAAAGAACTAAATTAAGCACAAGACCAACTGCTGGAGAAGTATAAAGGTTGTGGAAATTTTCTTCTTTTGTTGCCAAAATTGTATTTCTATGGTAAAATAATGAAATAAATAGAAAGAGTAGATAAACAGATTGATGACAGTGAAATACAGTTTAATTTTGGGAAATGTAGAATATATGCAGATGTTAAAGAATAATAATTCTTAGAATAAATATAACTAAAGCTAATTTTAATTATAGTCTTGATTATCTCGCAGATTATTTTCAATTTTTAATCATCTCAGTTTCATTTTAAAAAAATCACGCTATTGAACAGATGCCATTTCATTCCCAGAAAACAACTGACTAATTTGAGCTATCAATACTGAGCTCTAATTTATAAAATATTGTTTATTTCAAAAGCAACAAGGAAAATAATCCCTAACTTGGTCACTCCATGTCAAAAAGATTTGGCTTTTTACAATTCCTGTCATTATTTTACACACTATAAAATAAAAAAAAATAGAAGAGTTCTATAAACTGTAATTAGGCATAAGACTGTGCTGACCCCATGCTACACGTGGTAGCATCTCTTGTCTTTTTATCCAGAGGTCCCAGGTTTGAAATCTTACCTAATGATGGTTCTGCAGTAAAAAAAAGACTGGACCTACTTAATGTTAATGGGTGGAGGTAGGGGGAAAAAAAAAGAAGCATCTATAGAGATCATTTAATTATATAATATAAAGATTTTCACACACATCTATGAATTTTCTACATCAAGGAATTAAAGTATATAATTTTGCACAACTTATTAAAATTTTGAACTCCATAACCACGAAAGAAATTACAAAGTAACACTTCTTCACTTGTTATTGGAAAATAATAGTTTTAACCTGTTAAGACAAATTTTAACCACAAATTTTCATAGGAAAGACATTTTAATTTTATTGTCTTCCTTGTTATGTTAGAAGTTGTAAAAGTAGCCTATTTAAAGAATGCATGAACTGTCCAGCAAATGATTTACTACGAATTGAGATAAAAATAATGTGAGGTACTTTATATTATTTATATGTGTAAAAAGTTCAACTATATTGTACTGTAAAATAATAAAAGATAAACAGCTAACAGTCATAAAAAAAATAGGTTCTTGGACTGAAACAAACCTATTATCATAAGTGATTTTATAAGGGAAAATTCCTTCTTACCTAATATTTCCTACTGATTTTCTACGTATTTGTCTCTCTTCTTCTTCAAAATTTAATTGAAGTTCCTTTTTCTTTTCCTGGAAAAAAAATTAATAAGTAAATAAAATTACATTTCTAAGAAAAATAGAATAATATACTTAAAAATTATCATTGAAATTACTATTATATAATATATTTTCTATTATAATAAAAAATAAAAACAAATAATACCTATGGAATCAAGGACATCTTGCGAACATTGAACTATAATGAATATTTTTTTTACAAAACTACATATTAAAGATAGTTGAATCTTTATAATCTTTACAATTAACTATCTTCATAGCTATATCAAATAATCATAATAGTTTGATATAAAAAAATATGTACTTATAAATTAAAATTATATTAAATACTGAAGGAAAGGAGAAGCTTAAGACAATAAATTCAATAAGAAAGAAATTTCAAACATTAGATAACATTTAACATATACCAAAGCTCTTAAGTCATCTCCCCCAAGTAGAGGAAACTGTACGCTTAGTTCCATTTAGAAAAAAGTGACAACTGTGGGTTGTTTCTGATGCAAGGCTTACACAAATATTTATCATTTTATTTAAACTAATGTAATATCACAACTTGCATGGTTGGCAGATTGGTATAGCCGTAAGGCTTAACACAACAGGTACAGAGTCAACTGGGCCATCAAGTTTTAGACCCAGCCAGGCTAAGTAACTTTTAACACTTTAAATATTTAAAGTAAATAATATCTTCACTTTACAAGTAAAAACTTCATATATATAATACAATAATATTATACACAAAATAGCAGTAAAAGTTAAGAATCCTAAGAAAAATATCACCTTAATTAGGTGAAATCTTGAGATACTGAGGGTGACCTTGCTGTATACCTGCTTTTTAGTGCTGATCTTTTAGGTTGAAAATTTATGTGCATCAATGTCTAATATGTATAAATAATCTGACCAAGTTTGGGAAAAATCAGTTCAGTAGTTCTGGAGATATAAGGTGATTTAGAGGCTACACACGTACAGTACATACATTTAACATTAACATCTAGAAAATTTCCATGTTTTTTGTATTCCTTAGGTGTCAAAACATCAAAATCTGGTGAAAACCGCATATGCCCAAATAGACCACTTACAATATGATGCTTTCTAGATGGGAAATATTCTGTTATCAGCATATAGACAATGCACATCATACGTGTACATTTCCTTTCTTATAAAAAAGTTTATAAATGCAATTTACAGTTAGTCCAAACTTAATCATAGACTAATCATGTTATTTTAGATTGCATTTTGAGAACTTTTTTCTTTCTTTCAGAAATGATGAACTCTTGCACTTTCATTAGATGAAGTTGCTTTTTTAAAATTTTTGACAAAAATAATATACACATGAAACTAATTTCATAAAGAAAAATCAAGTGTATGTAACTAAAAATATTAAAATCTAAAAAAAAAAAAATTAATACTTACTGGATCTGTGCATGCTTTAATTTCTTGTAGTCGCTTTTCACTATCTAGTTCTGCAGCTTTGTTACTTTCAAACTCACTTTGGCACCTGGTCAATAATAGTTTACGAAACACTAAGTTGTTACCCTTTCCATTTGTAGACTTTTCATCGACTTTAACTTCCACATTAGCTACAAGCTTACACATACTTGCATATGCCTTAGCAAACCCTGGTTCATCTATAGCCTGGGGGAAAAATTTTAATATAAAAATTTATCAAATTTATGTAAAAATGTAAATAAATCAACAAAAATATTAACAGCTTTCATTATTAATCAGAAGCATGTTTAGCTACAACTAATCTAAACAAATAATATTATTTACCTTATCAAACACTAAATTGATTACACCTTCTAATCGTTCAGGAGTATCAATAGGCAAAGCTTTTACTTGATTGACTAGCGTTTCAAACTTCTCAGGAGTCAGCTTGTTTAATATAGATCGCACCTTCTTATAAAGTTCCTGTAAGAAAATAAAACAAAAGAAAAACAAATTATCAATTTGAACTTCACACAAAGAAGGAAAAATTTTAATTATTTTATAAAAACACTAAATAGAAATCTCTACCATAAACTGACCTATAGTTTCTATGCTACAGATTTCAAATAAACAACTTATAAGATACTGTGATTCTGTGAAGGCAGTAAAAAAGAAAATTTCTTGACTTACTCTAGTAAGCCAGGCACAGGATGCTTGTTACAGCATGTCTTAGTTTACCTTATCAAGCACTTAACTAATTACACCTTCTAATAAATAATTCAGGAGTATATCGATACACAATACTTTTATTTGGTTAACATACCAAGGCAGGTTGCCTCTACAACCATGTTTCTTAAGTCCAACTTATAATAATGCATACATTATTATAATAACGAGTGGTTAATAGTTTTGTTAAAACTATTAGTGCATATTTTTTAAGTGCAACTTAACACATATTTTTTGTGTTATTATATTTAATAGTGCAACTATTATCTGCACAGTTCTGTTAAGCTATGCACATAAATAGATTGTAAAAAATGATGATAAACTAAAATAACAATAGATTTAATCCCTCTCCCCAGTTAAAAATATAATAAATTTGAAAAAATTAATACCTGTGTTTTTTTCTCTTCTTCAGTAACATCTTTAGCATTATTAAACCTGGCAGGTCTCCATGCATTTTCAGTCTCTCTTAATTTAACTTCGTCTTTTAATGACAACGATATATGCATGATGCCAGGAGCTTTACCACTTCCTTTACTACCTTTGCTTCCTTGCTGACTTTTACGATTGGTAATTTGCTTTAAAAAAGTAAAGAGGAAAAAGAAACAATTATTACTTAAGTAATTATTTTTTAATATAAGATTATTAATATAAAAAAATAATATTTAAAAAGTAATAAAATTATAAAATTTAACACTGATTAATTCATTATTATAAAATAATCTAAATAAAACCTAATACATATTATTATGTTACGTAACACTATCATGATGTGCATCTTAGGTCCATACACATAAAAAATAATGTTTAATTAAACACAGCAATCTAATCTCATGGCAGAAGTTGCAATTACTTTACAAGTATCACTGGAATGTGACTGTACACAGCAGTTTGTGAACTCTCCAAACATGCACTGTGCTTTGTCAAATAGTAAATATAATGAACAATGATGTATCTAATTCTAACTGCAAAAGCACTTAAATTCAATTTTCAAAGGATGGAAATAATATTTACAAAAATAAGATTCTATATTTTAAAGAAATATAGAATTCAGATTCCAAGAATTATTTTGTCTCTTTTCAACGTAAAATAAACTTAAATTTTGTGAATACCAGTTTGCTTAGCTACAGAAATCCTTCAAAATCAACGTTGATCAATCAAATGAAAAAAAAAAAAGGAAAATAAAAAAAACAAATATTTGTA
The DNA here is from genome assembly GCA_010016005.3 of Zanna intricata. Taxonomy (NCBI): domain Eukaryota; kingdom Metazoa; phylum Arthropoda; class Insecta; order Hemiptera; family Fulgoridae; genus Zanna; species Zanna intricata. The sequence goes on along the minus strand of JAAAKQ030002357.1, from coordinate 28,947 downwards.
ATAATGTGAACAGCTTACCCCTCGTAAACTCTGACCAGATCTGAGGAATTGTGGCACGAAATCATGGTTTCCTCTGTTAGAACCCGGGTAATTTAATGGTGTATTCATTCTCTGCAATTGGAAAAAATTCAAGTAGTTACAATCTATTTATTTTATTGATTTGCCAATTGAATGTGATTAATTTTAAAAATATTAAATATATTTTGTACTTGCTATATAATAAAATAATAACAAAAAATCACACATTCCAAAAAATTATTTGATTAAGCTTACAAATCACATATAGAGTACATAATGTAAATTTTATTGATACTACCAATGCAAGATAATTATAATTTTATCCATATTACATCCAGTCAGATTGATACAAGTTTTGAAATTTTATTTCATAAAAACTGACTTTTTATGTAGTTAACAGCAGCATCACTGGTTAAACTGCTTTACCAGTACCCATATGAACACTTATTTAACCACTATGAAACTCACAATTTTAGATAATGGATTGTTGCTCATTATGTCATAAGAATGGAATCTGGTTCATCAATCCTTGAAATAATTAGCTGAAATATATCTATTTTTAAACTTCGTTCACTAAAATTAAATTCAAAATATTTATAATTTAATACATTGAGTATATTACACCACTGTTTGATGTTATTTAACTTGAATCAAATCAGCACGTTAACTTTAAAGCAATAAAAATTTTCAAAGTGATTTTCTCTGACTTTCACTGCCTATTTTCAGAATTTTCCCTGACACTAAAATAACCATGATATAGATGAGCGTAAGAATATTTTTTGAACAATATTCAAACTAGCTTGTAATAGGATCATTCATTTCAAAAACCCATTATGAGCAATTATATTCATATGGAACATTTCTAAAATAAAAAAATTTATCATTTTTCAAGTTGGAAATTAAAAAAACTGGTGACATTTTCCAATACCAATAAAAAATTAATCTCAATGTAACATGAAAACATTTTTTTTCCTTCTTGGTAGAAGTATTTTAATCCTATAAAAATAATTGAAGATTGAAAATAAAAGTTTTCTCAGTAAAAATGTTTTTTTAAATTCTTGACTTTACTTGATTCCAAGATACTTGACTTTAAAAGTGAGTACTTGCACATTCATAATTTACATACATACTACCAGCACGAATACTTATGCATTTATTGAGGAAATTAGATACAGTATTGTGGTGTTAGATACATACAAGGTTTATAAAAATAAAAAATACACAGAATTTTCTAAATCTCCATATGTCCGTCAATTTTTTTTAAAGATTTGGTACACTTGTCCCTAACAAATTTTTACGTATTTGATGCTTAGTTTATTGTTGGCTTTCAACAAGGCTACCATGTGTTTTCATTATGGCCTGTGATGTTTAACTTGACAAAAATGGAACAAGATTTAATATAATTTTGCTTTAAAAATAGAATAAAGTACAGCACTGCATTGGAAATGTTGAATGTTGCTTTTGCAGATTCTTCTATGAATAAAACAAGTGGTAAAAACATTTCTTACGGCCATGAAAATGTTGAAGATGAGCACCTTGGATATCCATACACATCAACAACCGATAACATAAAAAAATGAAAATGATTATGGACAATCATCGAATCGCTAACAGAGAGGTTGGAGATGATGGCAAATCACCTGGCTCATGCCAGGCAATTTTTTTCAATGTTTTGAAGTGAAACATGTGGTAACAAAATTTCTTCTAAACTGTTAATTTCCACAAAAACAGTGCCAAATGAATATTGCTCAGGAGTTGCTGAATGAAATGAAGGACAATCCAGAACTGCTCAAATGGGTCATGTATAACTGGTGATGAAACATGTGTGTAAGGAGTTGATGTCAAAACTGAGGCCAAATTGTCACAATGGAAGCTTCCTGAAGAACAAAGACAAAAAATTCGATTGAATGTGAAGGTTTTGATTTTTGTGTTTTTTAATTTCAATAACTTAGTGTCTCAAGAAATTTTGTCTCCAGATTGTACAATGCAGTTTGTGTGAAGCAATCTTAAGAAAACAACTAGATTTGTTGCTAAATGATTCATGTAAACTGTACCACCATAATGCACCTGCTCACAGTTTGTTCATGAATTTTTGGCCAAAAATGTACTGTTAAAATGCCTGTCTCTGCAGGAATGGCCAACCTGAGACTGTACCCGACTACACTTCATTTACATTCATACATATCATCCTCATTCATTCTCTGAATATCTTATGGTGGTGGTTTGCGGTAGACTAGTAGTGTTGTGTAGTGAAGCGGTTCACATTTAATTATTGCAAAAACACAAATCTTTTTTTCTCTAAAAATGTGTAAAAAAAGACAAGAAACTTGACATAATTTTTTTCACACTAAATTCTACTCTGGGAAATGGAAATATAAAAAACTCTAGTGAAACGGAAAATGAATATCCACCAAACAAGAAAAATAAATCTGCTTTCACAAGATGCTATAATAATGAGTTATTCAAAATATAGTTTTATACTTTAGCCTGATTCTATGGAAGATGATGTTACAACGTGCACAATATGTAACGAAGTTAAGAATGATATCACAAAATCTTCCAAAATTGTGTAACAATTAGAATTAACTGAAACAGAAACCATTGCAATATTTTGAACAAAAATAAGAATGTTTGGACCCTAATCTGCAAATCAGATAAATTCTTTCAAATGATACGATTACACTGTCAAAAATATTGAATACCAGTTGATAAAAAATATTAAACAATCACCAACATTTGCCATACAGATCAATGAATCGCGTGATATTTCTAAGAAAAAAAAAAAAAAAAAAAAACTATTTTGCTCTTTACATACTGTATTGACTATTCTTCAGAAGAAATTAAAAAATTATTATTTTGCAAAGATTCCCACAAAAGTACTGAAATTTTTTATTCATTGAATTCATATATTAATAACCATTCCTTAAAGTGAAAAAACTGTTATCAGTATGTGTACCAACAGAGCAGCAAATATGAATAGCTAACATTGCGGCATAACAAAAAAGATTCATGAAATTGCTTCTCCTGACATATTACTAACACACTGCATAACACATCTGCCAGAACTTGGCAATCAGAAATATGTCACCTAAATTATACTATGCTCTCCTAACAACAAAAATGATCAATTTCGTAATACCAGTCTCAGTTAAAATGTTTTTTCAATATGTATTGCACTGTGTAACTGTCATATTTAAGTGTCGTATTTTCTTACATTTTGACTTAAATTTAAGTTTGCAGAAATATGACAGTTACTTTAACAAAATTGCTGCATTAAAAAAAAGAAGAGATTTGTTTAAAAAAAATCATGAAGAGAAAGGAAAATGGGTCTTTCTGACCGTGAAGTTATCTAAAATTTAATAAAAATTCATATACATTAATTTTCTTAAATATTCTCTGTTGAATAAAGTTGCAATGTTACAATAAATAAAATTGATATAAAAGTATCCTATTAATATAAATTTAGTCTCAGCCTCAGCAACGAGGAATTCCATATGAATTTCATCAAAAATTACAGATAAATAAGGAATCATCATAGGCTGAATTAATGAAAATTACCAAAAAAATCTCTAATAATTAATATTTAATTAAAACTCCCAGTAATAAACACTCTATCATGTTTTGGATTGTGAAATATAGTTACGCTTCACATCTTGAAATCAATTAATTTTTAAAATTATAATCCTAACATGCACATACATCAAAATAAAAAATTAATTACACTGAAAAAATCTTTCTCTATTTTATTATTAAATTTAAGTCAATTCACTGCTGAAAAAACAATGAGAAAAAATCTACACAGAAATCAATCAAAAAAAAGAAAAAGGGGTTGACTCTGAAACATTAAAACTATTTGTAATGTTTTGTTTCACATTTTGAAATCTAAGTAAGTAACTTTTACAAAAAAGTTATACTGTATTTTTTTGGAATTATAATGTAAAATATTATCAAACAAATGCTTACCCTATTTGTATGGTCATGTAACACAACTTCAAGATTTGGCAAATTTTCTGGCTTTTTCATTGACTGCGGTTCATTTTGCAAATTTAAAAGGAACTCTCTTCCATATTTCTTTTTACCTTCTGGATTTAATGGACTCCACTGGTCTGCAAGCAACATATTAAATAATATAACTTAATAAAGCCATAACAAAAAACACAAAATAAACTAACAATCTACATTTATCCAACAATACAAAAAAAATGTATATTTAACTCTCTCACATGAAGTGGTATCCAAAAAAAAGGCCAGATGAAAGTTAAAAAAGTATAGCCAGTTAACTTTTTGCAGACATGAAAAAACTGGAACCAGTTTAACATAATTATGTTAACTTCATACCCTCAGCAACAAGGAATACCAGTTACATTCACCATTAACTACAGATGAAATAATTAACAACATGCCTAATTCTTATTTTTACTTTACTGTTCCAAGTTCATACCTGATCGCAAACCTTATATAAAACCTCTATTGAAGATAATGTCATTTAATAAAAGTCATTATCAAGATTTAATAGAAGGCAATTAATGAGATAATTTTTATCAAGGTATACAGAAAAAGATATACTCAATTATCAAGATTTCTTATAGTTATATCATACCTTCTTTATATTTATGTTTCAATGTAATTTGAGCTTGGGGAGGTGGTTGTGATTTTTCAATAATTGGTGCAGGACCATTCTCCTCTTCAGTCTTAGTAAGTGCAGATACTTTAGTATTCTCTTCATTCTTAGTAGCAACTATATTCTCCAACTCACCCTAAAAATAATTAATATATAAACAGAATCATTTTTAATGAGCATTTAATACTGATTTTATTAACTTTTTTTTTTATTTACAAATAAGACAAATGGGATTATGGAATTTATATATCAGCAGAAATTCTTTCCAATTTAAACATTAAATATCAACTGCAATTAAGGAAACCTAATTATGTACTTCTTTGTAAGACTCAGCTGTATTACTAGTTTAACTACGAAAATATTACCTACTAAGTTGGAATGAAATTTGCCTGCATTTGTACACTTCCATATATATTTTTTTAATGTTTCCCAGAATAAAACATATTTTCTCCATCTTAAAGTCTATATACTGTATTAGTAAATATAAATTAATCATTGAACTGTTATCTGGTGTAAGACTTTTATTAGTTTTAATAACAAAAATTGCTTTATAAAAACAGGCTAGCAAACCACTGTCTGTTTAGAGTCAAAATTTAACTACTAGAGGTTTAAAATTAAACTAACTAAGTTAAAATTAGCAAGATCAGATGTCTCAAAGAAATAATCACTGGTTATCATAACCCAATGCTCTCTGTTGACAATCATCATTTCCACTAAATTCACCGTATTCAAAGAATTTAAATTATTTAACTATTAATTTTTGATTTGTTTTATCAGTAATATTGATAACTGTTATTGTTTTAATAATATTTTACGGAAAAAAGATATACAATTACTACAAACAAAGTTATAAAGAATGTTCAATTAAAAACCCCAAAAAACTTCTCAAATATTAAAATGAGAAAGATCAGATGTCACAAATAAACAATCACTGGATATCATAACCCAATGCTCTCTCTGTTGATAATCATCATTTCCATTAAATTCACCAAATTCAAATTATTTAACTATTTAATTTTGAATTGTTTATTAACAAAATTGAAAACTTATTGTTTTAACAATATTTTATGAAAAAAAAAAAAAAAAAGAAGATATACAGTTACTAAACTTTTACTTTTTACTGGAAACATAGATAAAAAGAATGTTCAATTAAAAACCCCCCAAAAAGGTCTTAATATTTTAATATTTAAGGTCTTAATATTTTACGGATAATTAGAAAGATCAGATGTCACAAATAAATAATCACTGGTTATCATAACCCAATGCTCTCTGTTGATAATCATCATTTCCATTAAATACACCAAATTCAAAGAATTTAAATTATTTAACTATTTAATTTTCAATTGTTTTATCAACAATATTGAGAACTGTTATTGTTTTAACAATATTTTATGAAAAAAAGATATACAGTTACTAAACTTTTACTTTTTACTAGGAACAAAGATATAATAAGAATGTTCAATTAAAAACCCCCAAATATGTGTTATTATTAAAATTAGAAAGATCAGATGTCACAAATAAATAATCACTGGATATCATAACCCAATGCTCTCTAGTTAACATTCATCATTTCCATTGAATACACCAAATTTGTTTAAATTATATAATAAACAATCTGAAAATAATTATAGTTTTATTCAGTCTTAACAGCAGATCTAACTTGAGAAAATATTTGTAGTTACCAAAACCATAGCTTGTTTCCAGAAAAAGATGAAAGATTCAAGGATTAAAATACAAGCCCTAAAAAAGTTTGCTAAGTTATTTAAAATTAGCAAAATCAGATGTCGCAAAGAAATTATCATAACTCAATGCACTATGGCTGACAATAATCATTTTCTCTAAATTCATAGGATTTAAATTACTTAATTATATTTTATTCAGTATTAAAAACAAATTTTATAAATCCACTAACAATAAGCAAATTTTAATACTTTATCAAGATTTAATGAACAGGTTCAAGCTTAAAACAAAAACCTTACAAAATTTAGATACAATTTTTTTTGTTGAGAATAAACACTGATTACCATAACAGAATGCTCTCAAATATGAGTTAATAAATTCTATTTGATTATACAAATGCATCAGGGGTTCAATCTTGTTGGACATATGAAAAAGTTCATTTATTTAATTAAACTTTATAACAACTGTAATTGTGGCAGCTTTTAAACAATCAAAATCTTGATTAATTCAGTGGCACCATCTCAACAAAAGAAAATAAATTATCACTGGATATTATAACCAACAGTTTTCTAGTTAACATATCTAATTTCTATATATTTAAACATCTTTTGATAAAAATAAATTATGCATATAATATGTGGAGAATATAACACTGCAACAATAGATATCTAATTGGCATTGAAATAGTTTAGAAAAACTTGTATTTTCAGATTATTTTACTCATAAAAAATAGCTCGAATAAAACACAACTTTACGAGCTTGGACAAAATTCTATTTATGTAAATGTATTCAGATGTCTCGAAACTAATAAATCACTGGAAATTACAACCAAATTCTTTCAAATATTATTCATCACTTCTATAGCAGATATCAAAGGAATGGAATAAACAATAGGCAAATTGATTTATACTATTTATAAATATCATATTCTTGCTTAAATATAACTTCCAGCTGTGTATAACAACCACTTGTTTTTGGTTAGGACAAAATGCTTTATTTACACATGTCTACGCAATATTTATTATTTTATGATGAACAGACATGTTAATGGGTAAGATAATAATATTACAAACAAAATTAATAAATCAAAATTTACCTTATTAATTTTCTCAGCCATGGTACTTTTATTTGATAAAGCGGGATGACTATTTACAGCGGCAGGGGCAGGTGGTGCAGATTTTTCCTTTTCTTCTTGATTATTATCTGTAAAAGCATCCATGTCAGTGCCTTCTTTTTCTACTCCTTTTCTATTATCCTTCATCTTCTTTTTCTTATGACTCTGCCGCTGACTCGCTTTGGCTATAATTAATAAAAATAATAAGATAAAAAACAATTTTTCACTTTTACATATTTTCAAGGTCTCTGTGGAATAAGCTCTAATAATAAAACAGATCTTTTTTATATTAACCATTTATTAAGGAGTTTTTTTTCTAACAATTTTAATGAAATTATTTTCACCAAAAAAATGTTATACTGCAATAGAAAAACAGCCATACTCATACTTAAAAAATAACATTTTTAATAAACTGATTAGTTAAAATTTGTTAGTGTCCCTAATTATGTTTAGTGTTTTCCTGAATAACTATGTTTTTAATCCTATGCCTGAGATCTGATCCGCACATGACTCGTGTAAATTCTTCTATAATGACCGTTCCTAAATCCACCTTGTATTCTCCCAAATAAGTTTTCTAAAAATAGTTCAATATGTCTAAAAAAAAAATAAATATAAAAATTTGTACAGAGCAGTGAAATCCTCTGCAGTTATTTACTTCATACAAATGACTTCTTATATGTTATATTCTCTATAAAATTTATCTTAAGTATATATGGGAAAAGTAAAAGAAATAACAATAAATGAAAAGAGAGATCAGTAAATGCTAAAGAATTAATTTCACTCACTACTGTCAACAAAATGAAAATCCTTTTTCTTAGATTCTGTAGCATTTAATTCTAAACTGAGCAAACATTTAATGGAAGTAATTTATAAACTGTGATATTGTACAACAAAACCAGTGTATTACAGCAAATAAATTTGGAAAAATATTTTTGTATTATCCAGCGGTAGCCCAATAATATGCACCATTCCTAAATTAGACTTAAAGTTTAGTGTGTTGCCAATAAAATGAATTGAAAACTGACTTTAAGGTAATGTTAAAAAATCAAAAATTGAATTCTGAAAGAAAATCTAAAGGTAGTAATTGAAGGTATGTAGAAGGAAATATGTATATTGTAATAGTCAATCCTAGATTGCTGTAACCAAATGTTGTAAGAGAGGTGTTGTAAAACACACAATAATAGAAAACACTTTCATTTCTTGATGTAATAATCCCCTTCTACATTTATTCCAACATTCTGCTAGAGCCTGGATACCGGCAGAGTAGAAAGATTTGTCGTTTTCTTCAAAACCAACGTAGGACTGACTACTTCCTCATTGTTGCTCTTGAAATGCTGTCCTCCCAGAAAGAATTTCAAGAGCCCAAATAAGGGAGCAAGGTACTGACTGCATGGGGTATATGGCAATAACTCGCAGCCAAGATCTTGTTAACTTTGCAGTAGTGCTCACTATTAATATTGATTCTTCAGAGTAGAAAATCAGATGAGAATGGTGCCATAACTTTGATAACTCCGAACCACCCCAACAAGGACTATCAGTCATTGATATACGGCCTTCTTTAAAACGTATGCACAACCCAAATGTTTTATTGTGACTAACAGATGCATCACTGTACTGTACAAAGAGGTGCGAATAAATCTCACCAGGTTTTTTATCTTCATTCACAAGGAATTTCATTACAACCCACTGTTCCACAATCCATACACTATACTGGACACCATGTTCTTTACAAGTGGATGTTGTTTAATGTTGCTTTATGCCAGCGCAAGATGTAGTAGTAATAGCTGAAACTTGTATCTTATGTGTAGAAAAAACAGAATTCACAGGAATCTCCATTTACAACACACTAGCCTAGCAAAAGTCCCAGATTGACATGAACATTCCTCGTAAATTCCACTTTCAAGATTACATGCATCTGTATATCCTTTAAAATTTATGCGACATCCATTTAAAACCTACCTGCCTTACAAAAATATATCAGAAGAATTAAAACATTGAAGATATTATAAATTATATCTTCAGGTGAGGTAGCATGTGTATAAACTTATGACCTATGTGTTATTATGTCACATTTGCAGACTTCAATATTCTTATTTCAATATGTGAATTTATTAAAACATAGAGATGAAGTTTAAAGTTTAACATTTGTGACCACAGTATTCTCCACCTAAGTTTAATGTTTATAATGTGATAGAGAAAGGTAAAATACTCATCATCAAAGGAATTTAAGAAGTTTTGCATCGACCAAGGATCACAAATTAAGTAGTTTTCCCCCACAATCCTCAGAAAAATGGAGTCAATGAAAAGATATCAGATATTATTTGTACAAATCATATATACCAGTCATTAGGGGGAGAAGCAATATGATTAGTGTACATAGCCAATGAATAAAATTAAAAAAATAATGGTAAAGAAAATATTTTAAGTCTTCTTAATCTGAAGATCTAGCTATCTTCTTATGAAAAAGATAGCTAAGGAAAATTTGATCCAAGAGAAAAGAAATTGTATATGAAAGTTATATTATATAACAAATGGATATCGGTTTAGCGTTGTCTGATGAAAAAGAAAAAATGTAAAAAGAAATAATGAAGATGAGAATGGAATATGAACATGGTCACTTATCAGTTACATGGGACCCCACTGGATTCTAATTACTTTTGCGTTCTACTTCCGAGGCAGTTTTACACAAAATTCATTGTCTTTCATCATTACACGGTATTTCACTCCTTAGCCTCGTCTGATTAATTAAAAAAAAAAAAAACATATACAATAAGTTATAAATATATTAGTTTTATCATGTCAAGTTGCATACAAAGGTTTTGTAATTTGATTTCAGTAGGGATTCATTATCAAAAATTATGATCATTACCAAAAATTCTACTACCAATTTGTAACAAGATAGGAATTAAATGATTCAAGGGTTATTAAAACACAAACAAATGACAAGAGTAACAAATGATGAGTTAAACACAAAATACTTCATCAGAAAATGAAAGTTTTAATAATAGTAGACATTTAAGAAGTAATATACATTTATTACCCAAATTTGATCAATTATCATTTATGTTTGTTGCAGTCTCAACAGCAGGGATTCTACAACAAAGATATCGGTAAGCAATAAAAAGATAACGAGAGGAAAGTAGCTGTGATATGGCACAAAAAAACATTTACATAAAAACAAAACTTGGGATATTTTGCCTATACGTACATGTATGTATTACAATGAAATAAGATCAAATGGGAAGAAAACAAAAAGAAAGCAAGATGGTAGTAGCATGTACATTTCAACAAGATGGTATAATCCCATACATATGAAAATACCCAAAACACTAAGAACAACACAATCGTTGAATTGTTGAAAAGTCATCTGGATTGAAACTGCACCCATGATATTGATATGAACATAAATATTTTTAAAATATTAGTTTATCTCACTGAAAATTAGAGCCTTGATATTTATGAAAAATGAGGACAATTTAATTATATTAAATAATTCATATGATGTAAACTTGATGCAACCGAAGCTCAAAATAATGTTGAAAGAAAATTATGATGTGATGTACCATATTGTGAATTAATAGGATGCCTAAAAATACCAGTATAATTTTATATTTTTTGTAAAATCTTTGTACTTTTAGAAAAATAAGCACAATATTCATTGTGTAATGCTTTTTATTCACTCTTTACAGCTACCGTACACCACCTATTATCTTATTGCTTACCAGCATTTAGTCAACTTCAGAATTGTTAAATTCACCCATTGGGAACATTTAAAATATACACTTAAATATGATAAAACTTGTAACTTTACTGCTACTGTTGATTGGGATTTTCTAAATGATGAAAAGGATAAAAGTAGCACAAATGGATTATAAAAACATCAATGATAATACTATATAAAAAGAACAAAGTAAAATTTTTTTTTTCCATAAAAATGCTTAGTTCATATATCAAAGAATCTTTTAATTCATGGGCTAAGCATGAACACATCATGCCAAGTGTTTATATATCAGAGAAAAACTGGCTATTATTTAAAATTTTAGCAATACGTTTATTAATTAGTAATAAAAAAAAGTTTGTAATTCAATTATGAGGTCTGTCTTGGGGATAAATCACGATTTAACAGTGTAAAAGCAGACAATTCTACTTACTTTTATCTAAAATAAATAAACTTCTATATTTGTATTAAACTGCATGAACTTAACAGGGATTATCGTATAATATTCAAATCACATTATGGCTGTGGGAAAAGTCCTAAGCTCTCTCATAGAGCAAAATCACTCAAAGACTTGAATGTTCATTCAAAATCTATCAACTATGATCCTACCAAAGCAGTTTTTTATCATGATTATTAAAAGTATTATAGGTATAAATTTAAAGTTTACAAAATTTTATTTTTTATTAATATAGATATTTTTTAATTGTAATTATTTTCCTCCCTTCATAGGAAAACAATAGAAATATTATAATTTCCTACCAAACAATTACAAATCTGTTAAACCAATGAAAAATCTAATGTTTTTTTGCAAATCTGATGTCACCAAATAATAGATATGTATTGATTGGAATTATTGTATTTTTAAAAGTAGCATATCTTCTTTCTTTAAAGCAATTCTATATCTCATTAAATATTATTTAATTATCTTCAATTTAACTTAAATATATCACAACTCATATATAGATGGGGAGAGTGAGAGAAATAGATATAAACTATGATTAATTAAACAAACCATAAGAGATTAGTTACTATAAATATCTTCTAAGCGTAAACATTCTAACAAGAATCATACTTATAATTTCTTTTTAAATTGTTAATTGCACATTCTAATATAATTAAATCAAAATTCATCATCTATTAACCTACAAACCAGTGACTAAATGACAAACAAGAAAACAAACAATGGATGACAGTTTTAAAGTTTATCTAAATGTATCATTACTTTTTAGTATTTAAACTTTTAACAAGTTATTAATCATGAACATCTATGGTCTAAAGTATAAAGATTTGTCACTGATAAAAATTATTAGGGGGGGATGGGTGAAGAGAAGAGATGAAAAGGCATGGAATGGCTGAACCCAGATTCAAAAATAGTTATCTTAAATCCTGACTTCACAGACTAAATTTAGACAGTCACAAAGCATTACACTTAATAGCTATCTCTCCAATAACTTCACCAGACTGCGCACTTACAACACCAATTTCAAAAATAACACAATAAAAGTTATAGTTTTTTGTGAGCAAAACATCTGAACTATCAGACACTGCATTTAATTTTAGTTGCTGTTTAATATCACTAATTGTTACATACAGAATTTAAAAAATGTCCAACAGATAAATTTCACATTACTTAGTAAAACGTACAGATGAATGAAATTTTACGAGTACTTTCATGGAAAAAAAATTATTTATTACTTCTCAAGCAACAAAAAAAAAAACTTTAAAAGTAATTTTATATGTTACTGCAAAAATACATAAACTAAGATTTTGTTAGTATCAAGATAAGAAAATAAGTATTTTAGATTAAATTTACAAAACTGATTGGATATCCAGTTACACTTCATTACTGAAGTAAATATAGTGAACCCATTCACAAAGGCCAAGGTCATATAGCCAACCACACGAAGGTTAACTTGTGAGAAGTAAATGGCCTTTAAAAATTTTACTAAAATAACTTACACATAAAGGAATTTTCAATAATAACTTATTACTATAATTATGCTGTTAATGTTTTGAACACTTCATGCAAATCTGACAAATTGCAACTGATAAATAATGCCAAACCCAGGCAATTTATTATTTCAAGTTAGTTAACACATACAATTAAAAAGCAATAGACACAAATTTCAACAAAACAGCAGATATATTAGGCATAAGTTTATTAAAAAGAAATTTTTTTTAATGAAAACTACAAACAGGTAATTAATAAAAGATACAGTTTCCCTAAAATCTGAAATAATGTTACTAATTAATTTTTGGCAACTTCCATAGAAATAAAGATTGCAATTAACAGGATTAAATCTTTGAACTTGCTGGATAAATAGAAAATTTCTTAACTGAACATAGAGTTACACTAGCTTTAGTGAATATTTAAAGTAAAACCTGAACAATTTAAACATATTCATTCTGAAATTAAAAAAACAACTCGTAAAAAGGAACTTACAACCAGCCGATATGCAGTCTTCTGTTTCTATATCAATATTGTCTCTAGAATCTCTTTTATTCACTAACCCGTTTAACTGTGGTGCTGATTGCAATCTACTTTCAGAAATTGAAAGGGAAGGTCGCCTTGAACGAGTAATATTATTTTGCTGAACACGGTTAAAATCTTTTGACTCATCATTTGAATGTTGTTTCCACGAATTAGGCATATTATTTTGGTTACGATTTAAACTTGAATTACGACTGGAATTTCGACTTCCTTGACGACTGTTCCGTCGACTACGTCGTCCACGATGTCTTGGGAAAGTATTGCTGTTTGTCTCCATTGCAAAATACTGTCACTATTTAAAAATAACCCATTATGATTCTACACTACTCCTCATAACAGAAATGTCTTTTGTTTAAGTATCTCAACCGAAAAAAGTTAAGTCTTAATTTCCATCAGATAAGTTTCATAGTTATGTGGGAAAAAAGTATAACGCACAGTTACAAGATATAAGTAAACATATATTAATTTCTTTGTAATATAAAAAATCAGTACTCTAATAAAGATGTCCAAAAATACTACACTAAAGCAAACAGAAAATGTTTGAAATGAAGCTGGAATCTCAAGCTATTAAATATTTCTTGAGTATTAAAAACTGGAGGATATCTTAATCTAAGCATGTACAACTAAATGTCAAAATTTATATGCATGTCAAAAAAGTAGATTCATATATTTTACTAATACTTGAATAAATGGTTGGCTGCATTTCAGTAAAATGAAATTTATCAATTGTATTTTTAATTTAAAACTCTCTTCAGTACTTGTAAAATACCCTTTTAAACCAATTTAATTGAACTAAAAAAAAAAAAAAAAAAAAAAAAAAAATCAACTTTGATAAGTAATACACTGTATCAATAACTTTTTCAGAATTATACTTGTAAAAACTGAATAGCATGAGTAAAATTTTTTATCATTAACGAAGCAGTTGAATAATATTATAATAAATGCACAACACTACACCACAAAATATTTTTTTTTCCTATAATTGTTTTTATTTTATGAAAACAACAAAAATGGAACTGCACACTTTATAGTTTATGCACTATCGTAGTTTAATTTGTTAAAAGTACACTGTGTAATGTTTAATTGGATACATTCATGTTTAGAATTACAAAACTGAATTAAAAAATTTCCTCTAACAGAGAGTAGACTGAAGCGATCTCACACGGAGCAGTGTTCAACTACTTACTATTTTTAAACAGCTCATTAGGGATGCACAAAGATGCACGGATGGCCCAAGCAGGCTCAATACCCATATGGAGGGGAAATAAACTTCAGTGAATACCCACATATCGATGACCACATACATTCATGCACACTTACATAACTTACAAAAACTGCTATCCAAATATATTAATTAAGTTACCACAAAAAAATGACAATTTTATTTTCCATTAGAATATGATGAAAGTTAAAATTACCAATTTTACAAACCTTAATTTAAGCCGTAAGCAATTATGGTGGAAAATTTTGTTAACAGTGATTTTACAAAAACAAACATCACCATTATACACTTTTGCTGACATACAGTTGCTATAGTTACAACATACAGCTCATTTTTAAATAATTTAAACTGACTGTTACAGAAACATAACAGAGCAGTATCAATAGGAAAAAACCGGTAAAGACATAAAAGAAGAAATTTTGTTTATAATGTTGCCAAATCATAAAAGTAATTTAACAGTACGATACAATCCTGAATTTATCATAAATCATTTACAGCATTATATTTTAGAGGAAAATAAAATGGTCACATTTTTTTCTGTCATTCAATGCATGAGAAAACACAAGAATTGCATTAAAACAGCACCCAATTTTTGTTTTTAATTATTTAAAAAATTTCATTAAATATATATTGAATCTGTCACTACCAAATCAAACAGCGAAAATTATCTGGCATATGTTATCAGTTTGAGATGATAATGTGAACAAATAGTTTCAACTACAGAATTCTTTTATATAAACTTAGTTCAGAATATTAATCAGTCATGAGGTCAAAACAACTACCTCTCTGCTTAAAACTGTTCATATAAGTTAAGATACTTTCCTAGCTATAAAGTAGATGTTTATAAATTGTAGGTCACTGCTAATCTTGAAGTTTTGTAAATTTTATGAGCGCAAGTTAAAAAATATATGTGTAAAAATAAAACTGTTGCAATACTAGTTAAAACACCTGGGGAATCATATAATAATGAAAGTAAGTTTGTTAAAATAAATTTTCTAAATTTCAGTAAATCGGCACAGTTTTACAATAATTTTACACGAAAAATAAAGCTAAGTGAATAATTTTTTCGTACGGAATTTATATCCACATACGAGTATTTACAAAGAGAAAGCTAACGATGAAGGAAGTGAGGGTGATAATGGTAAAAGGGACAACTTGTCAAGGACGCGCCGTCATGGCCCGATTTCACTTAAACATGTTCAGACAGACCTCTCCTTCAGACCAAGTTTATCGGCCGAGGTTGTTTCACCGAATGATGCCGTTACGTAAAGCGCGTCATACGCTGATAACAGCTGTTACATAGCAACAATTATTCCAATAGCTGAAGTTAAATATAACTACGTCTAATTATGTTTTCATAAATAATACGCTAAGATTCAAAGAGATAAAAGTAAAAAATAAGGAAGAAACAGAGACCTCTTGAAAATTATTCTACGCTAACGTGTAACACACAAAAATTAACAACACAATGCAGGAAATATTCGAATTCTATAATCACAATATTAACAATTAAATAATTGTGAAATTGATTAGGGATGGCAAATCAAAATGCAATAAAAGGCGAGGTTGCCCTCCAACGACTGTCTCGTAAAAAGTTGCTTCTACATAGACAACAACATTTATAACACTGTACGGCAAATTTACGTCACACAACTTCTAACTTTCAGAAAAAACCAATATATTTGCAATACCTTTTCCTATTTTACTAGCCCAGATATAAGCCACTCACCACTGAGTAGTTTATGCTAAATGCATACATCGGTGTGAGATGGATAAAAAAACGTGAAAAATATTGATATGGCTGGAGCTGGAGTGGGGAGGGACTGCTAATTGCATAACTATTGAGTAATGCCAGTATGTCAAGCAATGGCTTTTCGATCATGGAAACATATGTTATTTCGTCTTAACCAATTGCTTTGTTAAAAACTGCTTCTTCCTAACAATCACTTTTACATTAATGACATACTATCTAGCAAGTTCAAAACTGTATCCTTTAGCTCAACAAATTTAATAAACTAAATGAATGTTCAATCCAAATTAT
Source organism: Zanna intricata (assembly GCA_010016005.3). Taxonomy (NCBI): domain Eukaryota; kingdom Metazoa; phylum Arthropoda; class Insecta; order Hemiptera; family Fulgoridae; genus Zanna; species Zanna intricata. The sequence continues at coordinate 12,042 of JAAAKQ030002357.1, read as the reverse complement.
CTGTGTAATGCGTCTATAATTGAATATTAATACTAACAAAAAAGTAATCTTAAGTATCAAAATAACATTATCTAGTTATATGAATATATCTAGATTTTAACTGATGATCTGGCACCTCTGTAGTGCTATGAATTAGCCTCTCAACTCACAAAGAGGCAGAATTCATTGAACAAAAAGTCGCCTAATCGTGTATTGTTGGTTAAAATGCGGTTATCTGTTGAAGATCCTGCATTCCTAATAAAAACTTATTTATGAACAAAATCTTATGTTGTATCCGCGAAATTTAAGGGAAAAATTTAAAAGAAAAAACCAGTGAAACGTAGTGCTTTTAATGACTGAGATCGTAAAGAACATTTCATTAGCTTCGGCCCACACTGGATTGAGAAGAATGCTGATATGTAATCCGTATCGAATGCAATGCTGATTACGCTAATAGGGTTCACGCTGTTGATGGTTCAAGAACTTCAATAGACAACATTGGCTAGATCAAGTGTTTTTCACAGAAGCGTGGTTTCACCTTGGTGAATATATAAGTAGTCAGAACTACCGGACCTGGGGTATGAAAGCTGCACATTTTCTTTTAATCTCTTCTACACCTACAAAAAAAAATGGATATGGTGTTGGATGCTGCCATACTAAGAAATTACCCAACAGTTCATAGCCTTACTGCAAGAAGATAAGCATGACTGCTGGTTGCAACAGGACAACACAATTTGCCATACAACTACTCGCCCTAATATGGAGATGTTACAAGACATTTTCGATGGAAGAATAATTTCTAAAGGATAGTGGCCAAAGAGAACCTGATATGATTATTCAACTTCTTTCTGAGGTTATTTTAAGTTATTCATAGGAGCAATATACACACCCTGCAAGAATTAAAAACAAACATTACGAATTCCATCCTGGAAAAAAAAGAGTGTACAGTTACCGTGATTAGCTGAGAACATGATCAAACCTGTTGACAAAGCAATAAAGTGAACGTAGGACATAATTTTCAACAACTTCTGAACATCATTGCGTGTTTGCCAATAAACTATTATTCGAAGACAAATGGGACCAATAAACTATTATTCGGGCTATGAATGGGGCTTTCTCTTTTAAACTGTACACCTTGCAGTTCTTAATTGTAAAACATTTAAGCTAGAAATATATTTTCTGTGACTTCAGGGTGCAATTATCATGATCTAACAGCTAGAAGAATCGAGATAAAATTTTAATTTACGTATACGTATGTAATATTTATGAATGTCTTACATAGTTAACGATGAATCCGACGTCATCGCTATAAATTAAATAATAAACATTATCAGTCGTTATTTATACCTAGTAATAGAAAGAAAAAAAAAGCAAGGTCTCAATTTAAAAATCTTACTTGTGGTTTAAGTTAATCCTAAAAGTTGTTAATACTATCTTTTTAATAGAAATTGTACTTCGAAAAAATTTCTTTAACTTTATTATGCAGCTCCATAATATGATTACATCTAAAAACGTTATCTATAAGTCTCCATCATTTTTTTCCAAGATAAGATTCTTCTTATCAACGAAGAAGTTTAAATCGACCCATACCGGTACAATTAAGAAAATGCTGCAGTAAAACGTATCGTTTTACAGCAAACATATTCTTATTTTAAATAACAGAAATTTAATACTGCAATTATTTTACTGATATATTACATTCCAAAATTAGTAAAGCAATCGCCCAGGCATAAGAATACTCTGACTCGGCCACATTAAACCAACTTCGTTTACGAAATCACAACAGTAGATTCTTCGTAACTATCTTAAAATAAATTTTCACGACTGCAACTCAAAAGTACGGTCGTCCTAAACAATAAGTGCGATATTAACACGGAAACCATCAGTTTTGATACAATGTTCACTTCCTCCAAAACATTGTTCAATTAAATTTAACAAATCTCACTCTGTTATGTAGAGCAAATTCAAATTTCAAAGAGGCATTTATTAATGAATAAAGAAAATATTTACTTACAAATCCACTGATTCAACGAAAATCATTACACGAAAAAACACAAAATTACACTCAAAATTGTAAGATTAAATACTGCACGAAAACAAAAAAAAACTTGATTTAAAAGCATGTTGTCTGCGATCCTGATGAAAGGTGAAAACAACAAATACCACATTGCAATACACACAGCTGTTGCACCTTCGTGACGTCATACACATGTATTCAACGACTTACGTCATATATCATGCACGAAGAGAAGCAACTGTGTCAAATGCGACACAGACGTACAGACACACATTCATTCAATTCTAAACACTTGTTCGGTGGCTAAAATAAGTCCCCAAAATTAATTACAATTTATGAAATAAATTTTTTATTTATAAAAAAAAAACCATCACATTAATGCACATTCTCTGTAATACATGAACAGGCATGTTGATCAGGAGCACACAATAAAATCATTTAACAGCAATTCAATTAGTAACAAAAAGGCCAATACAGTATGGTAATCACCTAATAAATATATTAACGTAACGGGTAATACGCTAAATGTATAAGAAAAAATAAATAATAATAATTAAAATAGAGAAAAACATAAATACATTCAAGATTGTACATGTTTTCAGATAAACCTACAGAATTCTAACGAAGATTTACGGGCTAAATAATCTCATTTCATAAACGAATCAAGATTTTTCTATTCAAATTTTTAGCGATTATCTAATTTGTTCATAACAATCGAGAATGAAACTTATAAAAAAAATATAAATATAATTACAAACTGAATTAAATTCAACTTAAAATAATTAGCATTAACACTAATTGTTGCATTCCGAAGTAACGCATGCACTAATCTGGCTCCCTACGTGAAAATCTGCTTCCGAGAATGCTGCGTATTCAATAATTAAAAGTAAGTATTTTCCAGATAACAAACGGATCTAACAGACAGACCATTAAAAAAAAAGACAGTAATAAGTTTTCATTTAAACTATGATCTCCTATTCGTCTAGTTAAAAACTTCTATTTTATTTGCTCTCTAGTAAAGCGCGAGAGTTAAGCAACAGCAAGAAAAAGCTTTTTAAGTAGGAGCAACGGTAAGGAATTACTGTGCCAAGGGCACCGGGCACAAGGCAACGTACAAATATTACTAGCGCCGATCTACTACTATATGAGGTCTACAGACGAAAAATAAAACCTGCTTCTTTAATAATGTGCACAAGTCAACAATTTTGCACTAAGCTCTTTAATTATATAGATTTACAGGAATTAAGTTTAATAAATTAGGAATGCAAGTAGAAAAAAAATCATTATTTTTGAAGTGTGTCTGTAAATCCTTACTATAAAAAAAATAAAAAAAAAGAAACCCGGGCAAGATATTTTAAAATGATATATTTCCACTATTTGCAGCTAATTATATCGTTCCAAATAGATCTCAATAGGAAGGTGGGAAAAAAATTCACAAGGAAATCCGAATGTAAAAGTAATTTTCATTAAACAATGAAATTATTATTTATACATAAATAAAAAAATAACATGTAACAAACAGGTTTGATGGCAATATCCCACAATAGTTTTAAGATAGAACTCAAATTCAAAAAATGAAAGTCTTATAAATCGCAGCAACCGGCTTATGAGTCACAGACGGAACGTTAGAAATTACATCAGCTTTGAGCTAAAAGAAGGAATAAATTTCATATTGGAATGCAGTCATCGTTTGTGGCAATCGAAACTTGTCATTTCTTAAAATTGTAATGTGCTGTAAAACGCAAATTAATTTAGATATCAGAAATAAATTTAATTACGGTTTCAGCAAGTAAATCTTTCCTACATAATAACCAAGAAAATATCGAAACACACACTCATATTTCATTATATATATATAATGTATGTATGTATATATAATTAAACTTAAACAATGAACAATACTGGAGTTCACACAGTAGGTCTACACTTCCTTAACACAACTATTCAAGGGAAATTAATAATTACATATACTGAAAACTAAGCCGAAGATGCCAGACTTTCATTCGGCAACATGTTTTACAACCTTGTTTCTCATAAAAATTAAAGGGATTATTTTTAAACTTGATCTATACAGAGATGTAGTTAATGTAATAGAGCTAGCAAACTTAAAACTCGCGGTTAAAAATAATGTCCGCAAATAGTGAACAGTGCGGCATGATAAGTAAAAATTCGAGTAGAATAATCAAAAAGGTTCTTTATACAAATTTTCCCTCTCGTAAAAAGAAATTCCACCGAATTTACGTAGTAACAAAAGGAATGTCTATTCTACAACCTTTTCAATATATTTTCATCTTTCTAATTGACATCTAATGTCTAATATTTCGTAATCTATTATCGGTTTTAGTCATCTTTACTACAAATTGAAAACTGTGCTATACAACACGATATAATGTCATATTAAAATTGCAATTAACGAAAATTAATGCAACATTTTAAACATTTCTAAAAATTTTGGATGAGGGATTTATTATTAGAATCAAAGAGCAAAAAAAGATAGCCCGCAGTGATTCCTGATCTTACCGCACGACAATTCAAATAGCAAAGATAGCGATTTATGACCAAAAGGCATTCTACGTTTGGCAGTTCGTTTATTCTAAATTATAATCGAACCATAATTGTGTATATAATTAATTAATGGATTATTTATTCTAATAAATTCAAAGACTGACATTCGTCAGTTGTCTAATCTGTTTTGAGATGACCGGATAGGATGTCTATGTAAAGTGAGAAAGGGCAAGGGAAGTCAGTGTCTGAAAAAAATGTTACGAATTTTAGTCGCGACCTAGCGATGCCGGTGATGGCAACGAGTTTCAAAGGGAGCGCTTACATATACGTCCATGTTATGCGTTTACTGCTACTACTACAAGCATTGAAGCCTACAAACTACTCCGTGCTTGAAGATTTCAAGATCGAAACGTTGCAGCATTAAGATGACATTCTTAAACGTATTAACACTTTATCTGGTAGAAAAGTTAGCATACTTGATGCCCAATCTCCGGGAAGGGGTCAGATAATCCCCATGAATCTTACAATGTACAAGAGACTCCCCAAAATTCAATGTTTTTTGTGCGATATCCCTACGGGCCGTTCTTTTTCATAACAGGAGTTGACTTATTTTTTCATGCTGTGTTGTTCACTGCTCTTTCCTCAATTGCAACATTTTATTTGCCAACAAGATGGTACGCCTCCTCATGGCGAAACTCTGTATGCCATAACAACTGACGTTTTCCCAGTGTCGGATTGGTCGGCATAGATCCCCGATGGGACAGCTTATTTGCGGTGGCTTTCAAAGACAACCCATATGATCCTGTGTGACTTTTTCCTTAATGGCTTTATAATGGATCTTGTGTGTAAACCTCCCCTACCTAATGATATACCCGATGTGAGATACAGGTAAAAGTGGCAGTCACCTCCATTACTCCAACATGCCGGTTAAAGAAAGGGAGAAACTGTAAAAGTTATTAAACAGTTTTAAAACTGCGATATTCATTTTAGTAAAACTGTATAGTAGCGGAAAAGGCTGTTTACTTTTGATGTATAAAGTACCAGGATGTGCATATGTGTACACACACACACACATTCCTGAAAAAATGTGTTTTAAATTTACCTTATGTCAATATTTTGTCCAATAAATTTTCAATAGCAAAATATTTTAGGAAAACTATTAATTTTTTGGAAGAAACCCTAATTTCAATATAAGTTAACAGGAATGCAAGTAGTAATATAAATGGCCAAACATTAAAACTTATTTGTACCACACACACCCTTTCTCTTCCTTAACCTTAAGACAACATGACATTTTTTAAGAACTTATCGAAACAGATGAATAATGGAAAGAACTTAAATGATTAACTGATACGATAAATTAAGCCATTAACTTGAACTTTTAATGTTAGGAATAAAGATGTCATAATTATGATAATGGAAAATAACAAATCAACTAACTACAGTGTTGATGCAATTTCATTTTCCAACCTCACACCAGTGATTGAATAAAATCTGTTATTTTCCTATCTCTCCTATTAGGAAAAAAAATTTTCCAAGGAAAGCTACAATTAGAGAAGCACAATAAAAACTGCTCTAATGAAAACAGTATCTAGCCTACTTACAAGTCTTAACATAAGTTCGTTACTTTATTGGGTTTGTTTCTTTTTTCAAATACAAATTATTTCTATTATTCTGTTACCCTTGTTTCACAACAGAGAGAGGACACAGTAAGTTTCAGTAAAAATTTAAGGGGAAACTAGTTTTATGGTGTTAAGTTTTTTCTTTGATTATTCACTACAGAGTATGAATTAAATAGATAAGTTTATGAATTTGTATGAATAAATAGCACACAAAATGTGGCAAACTATTACAGAAGAAGCATGCCATAAAACATTAGGTATCCACACAGTGGAGTTATCAAGTAAAACTTTTAATAATGAAGCATAATGGCCAGTATGATCGCTATTATCCACTAGGCAGAAACTAGTTAAATGCTGTCTTGTAAATAAAATTTACATAAAAGTCTACATGCATTGGTTACATGGGAATATGATTTTTTACATTCCAGCAACAAAATCAATACAAAAATAAGCAACTGACACTGTAGAATCACTCCTTTCCAACTCTACTTATAACTAAACACAACAGACAGGATCTATCGCACTAATAAGAAAGTGGTCAGTGCTTACTCAATAATTCTTTTAAAAACTTTTTGAAAATTTTATAAGAAATAGTAACATGTAACATATGGACTGATGAGTTTATGTATTAATTAACGTAAAATTTGCAATAATAACATCTATGCTACCCACTAATAATAATAATTTCACTCTGTAATAAAAATGTATTTACTTTCTTTTTAATAGGAAGTTTCCTAATAAACAACAGATTGTATGTAATAAAATAACTATCAGGCAAGGGAACATTAACTTCAATCTTGGCTGGAAGTAAACATTTAAAGCTTTTTATTACAAATACATACTCTTTTAATTATATTGAAAATCAAATGAGAACATCTTTTTCACATTGTAGTATCCATGATGACAGTAGTAGTAGATATAATAGTCTGATAATGTAGTTGCCATAAGATTGGTTATCTTATCCACATGACATCTGTTTCACAATGATGTGAGGGGTTTTTAAAACAAGAACTTGAGAAAAAAAACCAGTCAGGGTGAAACACAGAAGTAAAATAATGAAAATAAAAATATAATAGAATTAAGTCCAATTTTTAATAGTCAACTCAAGGATAGATTGTCCATTTTGATAAAAATCATATCAATAATTTATTGTAAAAAAAA
>JAAAKQ030002335.1:0-15293 GCA_010016005.3 Zanna intricata | reverse complement strand
CTGTTCTTGTATGTATTATGAACAGGAACGATTAAGAAGGTATGAGGATCTACAGAAACTTGAATAAGAATTATGCAGAGTGACACTAAAAGAGAAGGAGAAATAGCTTGCAGAAGAATTTTTAGATGTAGAAGATTTTGATAATATGAACTAATGTATAAAAAAGTAAAAAGTCACATAGCATAACTAGAAAAAGAATATGCAGACTAAAGAAATTTTCAGTAGAAACAGGAAAGTGTTGAACAATGAGGAAGAGACATTTTATAGGTGAAAGGTACAGGTAAAACAATTATACCAATTTAACAGAAAGTCAAGCGATCTTCTTGCAGAAGATAGACCAAGTGAAAGTAGAAAAGGATGAACTAGCTAGCAGCAATCCTTTAAAATTGGAAGTTAAACACACCATAAAAGATGTGAAGAATGGAAAAGCTATAGGATTAGACGAGTTGGCAATAGCACTGATTTGATGTTTTAAGGACTAAAAGTGATGGTGAAACTGGTTTTACAATAGAGAAATGACATTAGAATACTTTCTTAAAATAACATGATTCCTGTGATTGACACTACAGTAATAAAGTGTCAAGATTACAGGACAATCAGTTTGATTTCACACTCAGCAAAGATTCTGCTACAATTGGCTGAGTAGGAGGCTAAAAAAATTGAAGAAAATGATTACAGAGAAACAAAAAAGAACAAGGATGGGAAAAGGGGACAAGGATTGCAACTCGGCTGATTAAATCTATTGGTAAGAGATATGTAGCAAGAGATAAAAGAATAAGTGCATGGTTTGTGATGTGAAAAAAAGGCAAATCACCATGCCAAATGGGATGAACTTATGGAAATATTCAGCCAAAGAGTACATTGATAAGATAGAAGATTAATTAAAGAATTGCACCCACCCAAATTAGAAAATGTATAAAATAAGGGATGTTCAAACTAAGCAGTTTAAAACACAAAGAGGAGCAAGGCAGGGTGCAACCTTTGACCAACCTTATTTAATATGTATTTTGAAGAAGTGATGAAAAATATTTAGAAGATGAAGGATTCAGAATAGGGAGAAGGAGAATAAATTGCATAAAGTTCACAGATGACATGGAGGATATGACAAAGAAGCAAAGGATATTCAAAAATACTGTTTAAAGATGATTTAAAAATTGGAAGATACTATAACAGAATAAGAAATGGAAGTGAATTCCATACAAAAATAAAAGAACTATAAAGTAAAACCTATTAACAGAAGGTTGCAAAAGTGAAAATGGAATAAAAATATACAATGGGACAGGAGCTAGACTAAACAATTTGAAAAAATAGAAGTAAGCCAGCAAATTGATTCAGAAAGTAAGTTTTTATAAATAGCTGGAAGTTATAGCATTGCCAAGGATATAACTAGGAATATTTACAACTACTAAATTTATTATGAAATATATAGAGTAGCTTTTTTGAGATAAAATTATATCCTGGGATCTACTAAATGGATAGTATGTCAGTCATCTGAATATAATTTATTTAGAGGTAGGAGCAGATTTAATTTAGCTCTACTTATTAAAATTACTTTTTAATTATAATTTAAAGGTTTTGACAATTACAGGATTACTGATGTCCCTATGTAACAGCAAATGAGATTATGATGATAAAGATTGGTTGATTTAAGAAATGGACAAAGTTAACAAAAAAGTTGTGAATTTGATAATAGGTTTTTGAAATTAGAGGTGGAGGATACAGTTTGGGCAATCAATTAGGAAAATAAGAGATGATGCTTGGGCTTGTTGGATTGAAAAATCAAGTAAGCTACAATTCCACACTGTATATTCTAATTTGAATAGGAATCTGGAAGAGAGATAGTTTATAAATGAATCACAAATATTAGTTTATGAATTTAACACTTGGACTAGAGCAAAGCAGTTTTTACTGAATAAAGATCCTTATAGAGAGCATTTGTGTATAAACAATACATTGTTATAATTAGTTGTAATTAAGAATACAGTCATCTACAATTCAAATCTTAAAAAAAAACTTAGATGTATGATCAGAAACATAATATATTTCACAGTTTCAAATAAAAATTTAAAAAGTTTTAAGGTAGTTAGTGATGCTTTAAAATAAAACTCATTAGATGGAACTATAGAGGAAGGAGGAATGAATATGGAGGAATTGTAATGAATGAAGTATTACGTAACACTACCTCATGGAATGATTTAATAACAAGAGAGGATTCAAAGGTACATTAATTGTTTGTACAAAATTTATTGAAGAATAGAAAGTCTACAATACCACTGTACCTTTGAAGGATAATAATTTTCCTAACATTATACTACTACTTAATAACTTACCACATAACTCATATCTTCACGTCTCATTAGTCTGATAGCAAGACGTAATAGCCCAACAACTGATCGTTCTACTAAAAAGTTATGATTACAAGCTGCAGCACCCATTAGTAATGTGTATATATGGTCTCTTACAATTTGCCACACGCTCTGAACACGATCCCTATCAAAAAAAGAAAATATGAACATAAAATATTTGCAAGCTGTAGAAATGAAAACAAGAGGTAACATTCTTTAGTAATGAGACTTTATTATTAAACAATTTACAAATAAAAAAGAAAAATTACAACAAAAATTATAGTTCTTATCTAAAAATTATTCAATATAAATGGTCTTCTATAACCTTCATATGGTAGTGTAAATAATTTCAGAAACTCAACATTATATGGTGCAGAATTTTCTATTTGTTTTAATCTCTTCGATAACTGCCATCTGAAGAACGTGGTTTGTTATATAGTCTATTAACATATTTTAAGAAAACATTCCTACGGTGTAATTTTAAAATAATTTAATAACAAATTCACATTTCCTAATAAAAAAGGGAAGAATTCTTCAAACAAGTTATGCACAGCATTTATGCTCACATATGCAACTAACAAATTAATATTGTTTAATATTAATATGTCACAAACAATGTTATTAATCTCATGCAGTTGCTTTAACTGTCAGAAATCACTAGCACATTATTTCATGATAATCTTCAAGGTTTAAGGGCCAATCACCAACAATAGTGACAAAATATCAAACAGTTTGCACAGGTTAGGCAAAAGCCATTGATGAATTTATGTAATTTTCAACAGTTAAGTAATGGTAATTCTAATTGTTAACCATACTATAGAGATGAAAATATATTTTATAACATTAACAGAGATTGACCAACATTTCTAGGTCATTTTATATCAGATTTAACAGGGTCATACAGTTTTCAAGATGGCTTATGTCTAACTGTCATGACCGATTACCTGATTTTATACAAATGAAAATTTAATTCCTTTATACTGGAAACAAACTTCTTGACAGGCTCAAACCTGTAGCAAGCTGTACAGAAGATCTAGGATTTTAAATGATTGAAATTAATATTCAAAATAGGTTCAAGTTTCAGTCTGAACTAATCTTGGTCTCGACTGTTTTGTGTAATTAGAGGTCATACTCAAAATTTTGATAAGAACATAAGAACGGTATGCATGTAAATTGAATTGCCTATAAAAATTTTGTAGTTACCATTACTTTACTGGCAAGTTACCATTGTAAAGTTAGAATAAATAATTGATCAGTTACCTGAAGTCATTTATAGAGCATTATTCTATGGCAAACTTAACTCAAAAATGGAAATTATTATGTGATAACATGAGGGGTAAGTTATCAACATACAGTGCCAGTAATTTCCATCTCAAATCAATCAGATCTTTCTATCAATGTATAATTGTATTATTATAAAACTACATCACAAACAGCTAAATTCACATAACCCCAAAAGATACAAAAATGGTTGGCAAACATTTTCATTATTTAATTGACATCACACAACCATGAACAAAAAAAATTAGATCAAATAATATAGCACTACCATCAGACTACATTCAAAATTCTGAAATAAATGAAAATTAATTTTTATCACACAATGATGGAATTTTATGTTTGTAGTTTTTGTTGTCGGTATTAAAACACATCATCTTACTATATATATTAAGTGAGATATAACTTAAAATACAACTATACCTTTATCTATAGATTAACAAACTTTCTTCCAATAATAAATTTTATGCAAGATGATTTCCTGCACTTTGATGTTCTGTAGGATTTTTACATAATTTATACAATTAAAAATTAACTTCACTGAAGATCATGATAAAAAAAAGTAGATTTAAAAATATATATAATGAAGTATGAAATGCAACCTTTTTTTTTTTTTTTTTTTTTTTTTTTTTTACAAGGGGTGAGCAACGCTTGTGTTATTATCGCCTGGATTAAATGTGATTTTTTAAAACCTAAAATTAAACTAAATTAAAAATTAAATTAAATTAAAACCTAAAACTAAATTAAAATGACAATAAATAAGAAAGAAAGAAAAGAAAAACGCTAAAAATTCATTCAAACTAATATCACAGAAATCTAAAAAATCTCATATCATAGTTGTAAGAAATTAAAAATCCATAAGGGGTGAAAAATGTTCCTTAACGGATAACAAAAAAAAATATAGAAAATATAGGTTAAAAAATCTGTAAGGGGTGTAAATGGCCCCTTAAAGGATTACAAAAAAAATAAAAACTATAGGGTAAAAAATCCGTAAGGGGTGTAAATGGCCCCTTAATGGATAACAAGAAAAAAAAACATTTTAAATTTTACTAAGAATGTTTATACGTCACAGAAATACAAGAACCCGATCTATCACTGTCTTCTTATTTCCTAAGATGAAGCGAATAAAGAAGTATAATTTAATAAAACTGCATTACAAAATGTATTATGTAGGGTGCCCATTTTTTATGAAACCCGTCTATCATAGGCTTATATCTTTGTAGATATATTTAAATCTACCACCATTTTCATTGTGTTTCTTTTAACTGTTTTTAGAGTTTGTGACTGGATAAAGAACACAGCTTCTTTGATATTGAGTTTCAGTTGTTCAAATGTTTGTGGTTTGTTGTAGGCTTTTCTTTGAGGTAATCACAAAGAAAAAAAAATCAGGCATCAAATCTGATCTTTAGTGACCATATATCAACAAATCACACAATAACCAAAGAATTAAATATGATAATAAAAGCAGTAGTTGAATTTGCATATTGTGATGTGGCATTATGTTGTAACCAACAATATTGATCTTTCTCTTTCAAAAGTGCAATGAATTGCAACAAAATATGCTGATATAATTTTACATTAATGATGTACTCAAAGAAAATAGCATCAACAATTTTTTTTTTGTGATATTGCACACCGGATGCCTATCATCTGATGCAATGGTTTTTCATGGTAGGGATCGGATTTTCAGCACTTCAATTCCTATTGTTTTGAATGTTTAAATATCTGTCCAAATGGAACCATATCTCAGAAGAAAAAAGAGTCCATAACATGAATTCCCTCATGCACACACAGAGAAAACTAACGACAATATTCTAGCTATTTTTCTTTATTGGAATCAACAAGTTGACAAACAGCTTAAAATTTGATATGGTTGCAAGATTAATTGTTTTACTGACTGAAGAATGGTTGATTTTGGCCAATTAATTTCAGCTGACAAGCATCTAATTGATTTTTTTGGTAAAATAGTAAATCAGTAACCAATTTCAGTGACTGTGTAACATTCACTATTGATCTCGATTTTTTGAATTCCTGGTTATTAATAGAATCTGCTCTTTGAATTGATCACTGACTTCAATACTGGTTTTTCTCAGTTCAATTGGTTTTGATTGTAATTGGTTGATTGTACTGAAAAACAAGTACAATCAATTTAGAAGGCAAGAATCATTTACTTGTGGTAAATGATTCTTACCTTCTAAAGTAGAACTTGATAATAAAAACAAGTTCCTTTAGTGTTAACAATGCACTAAGCATTCTGATCGCTTTGTTTTAGCTGCCATAGAAGTCTACTGCATCAGCTTAAAAGTCAGATGGTAAACAAATCAATTCTATTAAAATCTAGATGAGTAAGGGGAGGCATTTCAAAGGCTGACACTGAATGATGACTGAATTTGGCAACCTAGCTGCCAAAATAATCTCTTCCTGCCAACAGAAGAGACCACTTTAGTGGTCCAAGTTTCAGCTGTTCTATCACAACGAAGTGAATTCAGTGTTATTTAAGACTTAATTTCCTAAACTAAAATTAACGGCCTAATAAAAGGCCAAAGATTTTATATGATTAAGGAAAATAAAAACATTTACATAAATTTCTGAGGCAATTATAACCAAATAGCATAATTATATCAATAAAAAAGGAGCGATAGCTATTTGGAATGCTAAGGACTGCTAGCTCAGAATTAAGCAATAAAAATTTATATAGAAAAAATTCAGTTATTTCATGAACAGACTTACAATCAAACAATTTTTATATAAATATGAGTTAATATAAATTAGGTTTAGCTTGTTTAATGATACATATACAATTCAGTAGAAATACAATTCAAACTATAAACATGAAACAACATAAAAACTAAAGATAATAGAATTGAATGTTACATGAAAACCATCAATCAAAAACTGCACATACATAACCACTATGTAATAGTAAGATAAAAGTACCAAAATTAATATCATAAAAAAGGGAATCAATTAACTCATTATTACAATTTAAGGTAATGCATAGTGAAATCCACTTGGAGTTAAAAAGATAAAAATACAAAACAAATATCAACCTGTTCTGGATGACAACCTTAAGCAGAAGTTCCAAAAAGAATACAGCTGTATCTTCATTATAAGCAGATCCAAGGGACACATGTCCTTCTGGTCCATATGATGCGCGAATTAATGCCTAAAAAAATTCAGAGTTAACACATTAATAATGTATACTTTAAATTATACATCTTATTGAGTGCTATAACTGAATAATTGTAGGTAACTTGATATGAGATACAAGTCACTTCTCAAAATTCTCAGCCATTCTAAAAAGCCATGCCAAGCAGACAAGGGAAAGGGAATAAAGTGATTTTTGTGTTCACTTCAAGAAGCTGGATATATAGCCATATTAATAGTATATATGAATGTCATCAGTTTAATAAAATAAATTATTTAACTTTATTTAGATTTATTCTATTGTGCTAAAATTATTTTTTTTTTATCTTCCTTAAATTTCTTACAGTCTAGCATCTTTTAATATACAATAACAGTAAAATAGATTTTATACTGATCAACATGCAAATGCCATCTACTGAGTAATACAGCAATCTGGAGGGCTATATTTAATCTGCATATGGCAACACCCCAAAGCCTCAAGGTAGGCATGTTAGTAGACGATGGTCTACTAACATGTGCAGGTAGTTGGAAACCAATGTCATGATACTACAATTTACTAGATGATAAATACATCTACTAAATACTCAAGAGAATACAAAAGTAGTAAATGTAACCCATGAAGATGGAAAACATGTCTGAAGTGTTAATGAAATAATCTAACCTCTCATTGTAAAATTATGAAAACAATGGCAAAATTTAAGAACATGTACATGATCATTTTACAACTGAGAGAAGAATTATAGATGAATTTAAATGTTGATCAACTTTTTAGTGAACTATTGGACAATATCTGTCTTCAGATATGAAATCAGGTAATGATTTCTTCTTTATTTTGTAAAGAGTTCTGTGAGTATGTAATTTATTATTATTCTTTATCTGATTATTAGCAGTGAACATATTGTTCTTTATTTTTTTTAATCTTGAATAATTTACCAAATTAGTTACACGTTCTGCCTTTATTAGGATCCAAAACGTTAACCTACCTAAAGTTTATTGATGTATTAAATCTTTATAGGAAGAATTTATATAGTGTGTGAACTCTGAAATATTAAAATAACATATTCTTCAATTTGAATAAATTATATTTAACTTAATCTGTTTGCTTCTTTATTTACACTACCACAATTTTGTAAAATTCATTAGCTAAGCAGTTAAGGTGTATGGCAATAATTGTGTAACCTGCTTCTTGCTTATTCCACATTAATTGTGAGATTATCTAAGACTAATGAAAATATTAACTGTTTATTGTACTTGACAAGTTGTACCTTATAAAACCACTTGATGGAAAAAATAGAGTTTTCTCTAGCATTTTTTAGATGAACAAATGTTAAGTAAATATCTTCTGGATGTCTAATCAGGGGTATTTCCAATCAAAAGAACTTTATAGTAAATAAAATTGTCAGTAGCCATCAAATAAAAATCAAAAGAAATTACATGAAGGATCCTTTCACAGGAAATAAATAATTGTGTATTTTGTAATGTCAGTTGCTGACATTTTTGAAAATTATGATGAAAGAGCTGTGACAGTTACTTCAACTTAGAATAATATTAAGATAATTCAGACATTTCTGATCGATTGAATAGCATGTTTTCCTAAATGTAACGGTTAATATTTGCACATGCTTAATATTTGAGATTCTACTGAACCTTCATGTTGCATCTCTCCAAATAAAATTTGGCTGATAAGGTTTAGGCCTTGTCAGCATATGCATGTGTGTTTATTCTCCAAATGAGTACTTCGAAAAAACTCAAGTTTACTTAAATCTCAAAGTATAGTTAAGTTAAAAGAACAAAGCTGAAAGAAATATTATATATATGCTGATATATGATATGCTGTGCCAAGGCATGCATAAATTGCAGTCAATATGAGGCTTGTAAATGCAGAAATATAACAAATTTGACAGAAGATATTTTTAAAATAAATAAAAATTATAATGTACAGTTATTGTATTTCTTTCTATATTTGTAATTAAAAAATTAATTACAAATAAAAATGATTAAAAAGTGGTTTTATTTCACTTCTACTTTTATAAAAAAAATCTGTTTAGTAGTCAATGATTTATTTACTGTGAAGTAATGCTATAATCCTGTAACTGATTTAGAATCTTTAAAATCAGTCAAAATTTCTGATGTATCCTACACTATAGACAGACTGTTACATGTATGATCAGATTTATAACTGAAGGGCCAACTTATCAATAAAATATCTTTTTTAACATTCTAAATAGTTAAGGAAACTATTCAATTCAGTCGTAAAACATATCAGAATATATAGTTACGCAAAAGTAAAATATCTTCTAACCAAACTAATATTTTCAAAGCAAAATTTCCACTAAATAATTATAACTAACATTTCTAGTTTAATGTATTATATTAAGTATTGTATTAGTTATTCTATTATATATTATATTAAGTTAATGTCATTAAATATGTTTTGAAAATTGCACCTTGATTAACTTATGCAAAGAATCCAAACGAAGAAATTTTGATTCATTTGTTAGCTGTTCAAGATGACACTCACTTATGCAGCTTTGTGCTAATCTTATAAATTCCTGGTCTTCAGGAGAAGGTACTTTATGATTTGGTTCTGTAAGAAAACAACAATGTAATACATGTCAGTATATACCGAAATAACTTTTCCTTAACAATCAAATTATTACTAACACGGTTTTAAATAATTAAACTGATTCCATATATTCATGTTAGCTGAATTGAAAAAAAAAAACACAAAAAAAACTATTTAAAAAAATATTAAGTCACAAAAGTAACTCTGCATCTATTTTCTAATGACAGAGCTGTTACTATCTGCGCTACTTATAAATATAGTTGGTAAATTCATAAACAAATAAAACTTATATACTAAAAAAAAAAAAAAAAAACAGTAAAAAAATAAATAAATAATAAACTGAAAAATTACTGTTGTAATATATACATATACTTCAGTTTAAAGTAAAAGTAAAAAATATACATCAATATTAGTAAACTATTACTCTGTAACACATACAGATTTCAATAAAAACATTGTATTCAATTGTGGTAGATTGCATTCGTAAAGGGTAGATCGCAATCAAAATAATTCTGAGTTTGGGTAGCATAAATATGTGATTTGCCCACAGGAATCTGCCAGTGTGTTTTCTGCATTATGTTTCTTATAATATATTATAATGTTTATTGACCTGAATAAAATAATTCTCATTTAAAACAGCAGCTAGGTTTATGAAATTATACTAATATAAAAAAACAAAATTTTAGTAATCTGCATGTGTATTTTAATTCTGAATCAAAGCTAATATACTTGGAATGTTGCTTTGTTTTCCTTTTTCTATTTAGTTTCTGGAACCACCATAAGATATTAATTCAGAGGATGAATGAGGATGATCTATTCAGGGGATGTAAATGAAGTGGATTCTTGTTACAGTCTTAGGTTGATTACTCCTGAGATGTACGGTTAATTGAAACCTGAACCATCAAAGAACACTGGTATCCACGTTCTAGTATTCAAATTCATATAAAAGTATTCTAATCCTTTACTTGAAACTTAGAACTCTCGTTTTCGAAAACAGCTGATTTGCGAAGATAAGTTCACCACAAGACCAACTTGGTGGGTTAGGTTGCTTATTTTAAATGGTATTAATTACTGTCAGCAGCTAATAAAAAACCAACAGCATCAATTTGGCATTTTGCAGTGGAATGCAGGAAATATTTTAATTACAATGTATATTTATAAATTTATACAAAATAATTAATTTATTGAACACATCTGACTGACTGTTTAATAGATAGAACAATAAAAAAGCGAAAACAAAGTATACAAAGAAAAAATACTTTATTCCATTAAGGAAGATAAATTTGAATCTAAAGCAATGATGTACTACATTTGTGAATAAATGAGTCAGTAAATATGATAAATTTCACTGAGGATTATCAATACGAAAGACATTGATAATTATTTCTGAAAATAAATAAATAGCATTAAATATAATGGTGACTTAAGACATTTTACAGTATTAATTTATAATGGGTTTAAATCCCCATATTACCAATGGAATTTGTTAGATACCACTGTTGCACAAATGGTCAGCCTGAGATTGGAAATAATCAACTATTTAGTTTCAAGACACCTGAGATAATACAAAGAGAATAAAGAAATATGCACTGAATATAAGCAATTCATTCATAAAAAAACTATTTTTAGTTAATATTCTAGTTAGCTGTAATCTTTACAGCTGTAATAGTTACAACTATTATACTTAATATTTACAGTAAAATTTTAATTTGCTGACACTGAAAAACTTGCTTTAGATTGAACTTACAATAGACTGATATGCTTTAGATAACTTACTCGTACTTTAGATTAAATTTAAAAGTACAAGAGAACATTTTAATACACACTGTTCAAAAAGAATTAAGTAAAAAATGCTCAATAAATACGTAAATAACACATAGTACTTTACTACAGAAAAAAATAGTCATGTTTTAGTGTAATAATTTCTTGAACATGTAAAAATAAAATTGATTGATTTTTTATGATTAAAATAATTATTCATTGTTGAAGATTTTACAGTATGATACATGATATATTTGAAAGAGCTTAAGTATGTGTTCTAAATTTTATATTACATAAAATTATAATTTTCTTAATAAAGACAGATGATAGAAATGAAAACATACCTGTTCCCATAGATATATATGAATAAATTGAACTAAGAAGACCAGTTTCAGTTTTTGGATTTAACTGAATCTCCTCTCTCATCAAAGAAATCTTTCCACTGGTTTCAGTGAAGTCTTCAGCCTTATCATAAAACAACCAAGTTAATTAATCAGATATCATTCAATAAATTAAATAGGTTATTTCTTCTCTACAACAAAATTTCAATAAAATTTAACAAAATTAAACAAGGAACAGTGAAATGATCCTTTTTCCAGTAACTAAAATTTTCTTGTACTAAATTCTTTAAGTTTTTTCTAGCTGCCAGTTTAGAATTTGAAAAGCTACAAAAAAATTAAATCTTAGACAAGGTCAACAAATATAAAATGTTGGTTATAGTAATAGAATTTGATATATTCAGCATATAACTTACATTTATATTTGATTCAGTTCTTATTTAGAAAAGTATTTCTAATACCAAAGACCACTTCTTGTAAGACATTCTCAGCAGTTTCAATACCAGAATTAAGTAGAAAAAAAATAACATTAAATATAAAAGAAAGTGAATTATTTTACTATTAAATATCAAAGGAAAGACCCATTCATTTATATCAGTAACTTTTTTTTTTTAAGTATGTATATTATATAATGACTATAAAAGACACAAAAACTACAATTATATAGATGGGGTCACTAGGAAAAAGTACGCAATAAAGAACAAAGATGAAGTTATGAGATGGGGTGAAGAGAGGAAACTACATAGGAACGGAAATGGAAGGAAACAGCAGTGGTGTAAGAGATCTAGAAAAGTACTCTCTTTTTCACAATTCTTATTAGAATTTTACAACATTCATATAAAATTAGTTTATATATATGGTCATTCAAATTAAACATTTGATTTTTTGTTTAATGTAAAAACCAAGCATCATATAGTACTTAAATATTTGTTTTTAAGATCTATACTTCAGGATATTATCAATAAAGTTTTTTGGCAACTCTATACCATTAAAATCAATAATTTACTTTAGTTGGAATTCAAACTTGCCCACACAAGTGCAAAAGAAGATTGTGACAAGCACAAAAAATTGAAAAAATTCTTATCATTTTGGATATCAGTGATTAAAGGATCATGAGATTACTGATATTACGAACAATTCAAGTTAATATATCTAATATAAATATTTGCATGTAAAAAAATTCAAATAGACAGGTGCCATGTTTGCTCATATTCAATTAAATATGCATCATATGATTGTTTAAAGCTGTTTATGTATGATTAAAATGAGTTTTAAGTTGATTTATAGCTGTTAATATCTTCATCACAACAAACCAGAAATGAAACAGCAGTCAGAAAAATGATAGAAATTAATCCAAGTGATCCACAGAAGACAAATTCATTACGTTGTTTGGAAAGGTTCAAACAAGTTTTTTTTTTGAGATGTTCAAAGAATAATAATATTAATCGCTTTAAAAAAAAGGCAACACCATTACAGAATTCAAAAACCATTATAATGATGCAAATTCTCTGATTTCTTTGGCCGATAACCGTGGTTTATGCCTTGATATGAAACAACATTGTTATATGTTTAGAAAAACCATTGACAGGAGACTATTACATAATTTTATTAGACTAATTAAACAATGAAATCAAGCAAAAATAATGAGAGTTGATAAAGAAAAAAAAAATTTTTTTTTATCATCAAATATGCACCAGGTAACAAGGCAGCAACTACAATAATAAAATTACATGAATTATGCTATGAAGGTTGCTTCCATATTAATCAAGAATGGTGCTGTGTGACTTTTTTCTATTTTTAAATCTGAAAAAATTCTCGATGAAAGAAATTTATATCAAACAATGAAAAAATAAAATACATTTTGGTGTTTTTGACACCAAATATTATTTTGTTGGAAATATTATTTAAATTGTGTTTCAATTCAGAAAAATTATCAATCGCCCTTTGAATTACTAATAACAGGATTACTTTTCCTCAAAGAAAAGATGTAATAACATAAACAGTAGCTTTACTTTGTGAAGTCTGACTCTCTGAACCACTAAAATATGTTTGCAAACATCACTATATTTAAAGTAAAGAATATAAGTATAACATCTCCTTAACTTGTAGTAAAAACTATCCAACAACTCTTCTAATGTATGAATATCCTCAAAACTAGCAGCACCAATGTGATCATTTTATACCAAACTAGTATGTGATGTATGTTTCTAATATTAATATTTTATTGTTAAAAATTTAGGTAACGTTTTTAATAATGAAAAATTTTATTCACAGTAATGAAGCAATGAAACCACTGTAACAAGATTAACACTGTTAATTTTAATCAACCCTCAAAAGAAGTTTACAATATTCAAATATAATGAATTTTTTTTTGTGTTGGAGAAATTGCATCTTATTACCTCCTTGATTTAAATGGTGATAAAAAAAAGTTAAATTACAAAATATCTGCAAATCATTAGCATAACATTATGACATTATGCTAATGATTTACATATGCATATTTTTACATCAGGCAAAGAATGCCTTTAACAAAAAGAAAAATGTTTTTACAGCAAATAATATAAGCCTTGAGTTGAGAAAACAGTTACTGAGAACATTTGTTTGGAGTAATGCATTATAGGGGAGCAAGTTAAGTTGTAGCATACACTACAATTCATTCATCTCATCCCTCTGAAGGTATACTTACTAGTAGTTAAGGAGGTTAAAAAAAAAAAAAAAGTGGAGGAGAGGAAAGAGGAGATTTTTGGCTTTTGAAGTATGGTGTTACAGAAGGATGATGAAGATAAGTTGGATAGAAAAAGTATCAAACAAGGAGGTATTCAAGTGTTAATGAAGAGAAAAGCGTTTTGAAACAATTAGAAAGAAGAACTGAACTAATAATTCACATTCTGAGGCAATAGGGTTTAGTTAAGAGGGAGATAGAAGGTCAGATGGAAGGGAGAGAGAAATTGTAGGGGAAGGCCTCGGTTAGAGTTTATAAAACACATAATGGATGATACTTACTGGGAGCTAAAGAGAAATGTTGATAAATAAGAAGAAGAAAAGAAGGACATTTAGTAAAAGTCAAATTCAATGGAAATATTAACACAAGAAAAAAAAAACACAGAGCAGATCTGAGAAATATGACAAGCAAATGTTTTCCATTCTGATGCTCATAATTAGCGCCAATATGTTGGATCTGGGAAAAGAGGTTACAGTGAACACCAACTAACAATTTTAGCAGAAAAGCATATCTTGCTTAAATAAAACAATAATAAAGGATGATAAACATAGTTGTATGCTCTAATAAAATCAAACAGTACAAGAACTGACATAAATCTTGTGACTGTTAATATCATAGGAAGTGACTGGTATTTTCAGTTAGTTCGTGCCTCGTGTAAGGATTCCCAGCGCAGTTTTGTGCATGAACAGGGCAACAAGGATCCATGGGGTGTCGTGTATCGGGTACTTAGACGTAAGAAAAAGACTGCGGTTCTTCTGTCCGCTCTCTCGACCCGACAGGGAGTGGTTGTTGATAAGGAGTGTGTTCTCACGCTTTTATTGAATGACTTACTCCTGGATGATATGAGGTGGGTGAGGCTTCCTTTCATAGTCGGATATGACACGAGGTGGCGGCGTACTGCGATGAACAACGGTCCTCAGAGGTAATGGAGGCGAAGGTGCGGTGGGTAATCTTTAGTTTTGCCCTTAATAAAGCCCCTGGATATGACGGCATAACAGTTGAGCTCCTACTTCGTGCGTTGCCCATGATAACGGGCCCGTTGATGAGAATCTTTAATTACTTTTTGCTGGGTATTTCCCGGTGTGTTGGAAGCAAGGAGTTTTGAAGTTGCTGTATAAAGGAGGCAACAAGGATCC
>JAAAKQ030002324.1:7791-18895 GCA_010016005.3 Zanna intricata | reverse complement strand
TATACAATGAAGTTCAAGGTTATGTTGTAATATTTAAATCATTAGAATTCTATCACTGGAAAGATATTATAGTATTAGTCTGTTAGATCGTTCAGTATGGAGATTACTGGTGTACAATCATTTGCATCTGAAATCTGATATTGGCATATGGTATCACGCTAAAAGGATGATTACCCAATTAAATCATCTGTTATTAGCGTTTCGATATCACTTAAAAAATGCCTTCGGGATGTTAAGTTGATTACTTGTCGTGCTTGAATATTAACACGTGCATTCTTTTCCCCTTATTTTCAATTCAGCACATCAACTAACTGAGAAAGATTAAGAGTACGTATAAATGTGTGCGCGTGTGCTTGTGCGTGCGTGTTTGTCTGTGTGTTCACGCCTTCAATTTTTAGCGTGTTTTCGCGTACGTATGGCAAACAGGAACAGATAATTAGAAGAAACTGAGATGAAATGTAAAAGAAAATATTTTTACTAAAAAAATATAGGCCTATATACATACGGAAACCTTAGAGTTAAATCTGGCTATTATATTGAGTATATAAAAAATAATAAACCGATTTCAAATAGATGTATTTCATAATAAAATGTGTTAGAATTACAAAACAAATCAAATACTATTCAAAAATGTTAAAAACTTAACTTATCAACTTCATCTTTATGCTATTTTATTATAGGTTTATTTATTATATCATTTTATTACGTTTATTTTTAATACATATCTACTGTACAGATAACATGACGTTAACTGAACCTTTTATTCTGTAACGCGTTGCAGACAGTTATTTACGTTGCAAAAGATACTGCAGTTGTGATCCTAGTGAATGATGGGTGGTGGGAATCAGAACGGTGGAACATAAACGCTTTTTTTCGCATATCCCCACAAGAAAAGGTCACAAAGTGTAATGTCTGGGAATCTCGGAGCCCAAGAGTTATTACGAACTCTGTCTTGCTAAATTGTACTACAAACAACGCCTTCTGTAACATATACGCCATTTTGGTTACACCTGAGGTTAGCTTACGCTGAAGCGCAAGTACTGGAATCTAACAAACAGAATTTAAAACTCTAGGATGCGCACTTCAAATTATGCAATTTCATTCATTGACTATTCATTGTAGTACAGGTTTATGTTTTTTAAATCGGATTATTCTTTTTTATAAATTCTATATATTTATAGTTTTCATTGTTTTATATTTATAGTTTTCATTCGTAACAAATATTACTAAATTATTGCTCAAACCAAATTCGATAATTACAAACGAATCTGCGAGTTGAATTTCACATATGATACAATTATCAAATAATTAATAAAATGATATACAATAAATGGATAAAATAGATTATGATAAATTTACAACAGTCATATAGAAAATGGGCGGACTGTTATAATTTTAAGCTGCTGAAAGAAACTTGTGCAGTGGCCTCTGTAATGCAGACCTAATATGGTTCTTACACTACATTTTTGCAGTTCTAGTATTTGGCAGTAATTTTTTTTAATTTACCCAAAGAATTTTATGATATGCGAAAATAAATTTGAAACTATTCGTAAAATATGTTTAAATTATATTTCGGTTACTTCGTAATCTTGTCTGAAATTGATATATAAACTAAATATTTTTTATTTGTTTAATGTAGTTATTCTACCTAGGATTCGATGACGACTCCCAGAACTTTTATATGTAATCATCTCCCTTAGATCAAATGTAGTAGTAAGATTAGAAGCAATAATTTATCAACTTAGGTTATTAGCTTTTTGTATAGATTGATCATTTCAACAGTGCTGATTTATTTGCATTTAATAAGTTTAATTTAGTTCCTTGTTTGAGGATTGATATATTTTTTATGAATTCATAGAAATTTAACATTCATTTAGTTTTTCAGGAAATATCGAGAAAATCTCAATGCCCTTTAAATAATTTGAAACGTAATTCACGCCCAAAATAAAAGTAAATGGCTGATTATACCATCTTCATAACACCTTCATTTATACTGATTATTATCGCAAAAATAATCGCTATTTAGATAATAATAATAATTTAAAAAAAGAATATTCAAATAAACAAAAAAAAATTGATAATTAATTTCAAATAATTATATAGTGTCTATTTTAAATTAAAAAAATATCAGGCGTAAGGCCTGATATTTTTTTTTAAGGCCTGATATCTTAAATCACAATCAATAGAGAAAAACATAGAAGTATATCATATTATTTTTTTTTGGTCGGCGCTGAAGGAATGCCATTTACGCACGTCACTAGGGTGTGTCGAGCTCGGACCCAAGACGCTATTCGCAAAGGGCTAGCTTACAAGCTTACAGGTTCTGCCAAGGTGTTGTTAGGCATATATAACCTACCCCATACCGACTAAACCTCCCTCAGCGATTTCCCCGAGACCGGACCTGCAATTAAGCATTACTCAGCCTCGAGGAGGTGCCTTTGGGATCAGAGGGTCATGGAGTCCTCGTGAGTCATGCACCCAGGGGCGTGACAACTCAGCAGAGGGCTATCTGTCGCCCCTTCACCCTCCAGTCAGATTCTTCACCACTCAGTGGGCTTTTCTATGTCTTTCCTCGTCTTCTTCCTTCATCTTTCTGCTTGTCTAGTTTTGAAGTGAACTCAGGTCCTCTTACCTTACTCTTAGCATTTTGCCTTCAGTTATTGTTTACAGCAACTTCAACAAAAAAAAAACATTCACATCCACTCGCTCATTCAAACACCCACACATACTGTTTTTGTTTTCTGTCTATGTATGTGTATGTGTATGCGCGTGCACGTGTCCACGCCGGCAGGATAGGAGTCCCCGTGCGTCATCATCACCACCCATCCCAAATCAGGGAGAGTGAAGACTCAGCAGGGTGGCTGTCCGTCTCCCCGGCTCCTCCGTGTTTGTGTTGGTATGTCAACGCCAAGGGTTCGGCAGTCCCCGTGCGTCATCATCGCCGTCCATCTCCGCAAGCAGAGACGCGCGGCGACTCAACAGGAGGCTGTCCTTCCCCCCCCCCCCCCCCCCCCCCCCCCCCCCCCCTCCCCCCCCCCCCGCCGTCCGCCCGCCCCCCCGCCTTCCGTACCCCCCACCCCCCCCCCTCAATTTCGCCATCAGATTCCTGTCTTGGCTTTACTGCCGTAAGCCTGCCTCTGTGTAATTAAAACCCCCGCCTTCTGCTTTAAGCCATCTTAGCATGCAGCAACTCAGCCGAGAAGCGGCTGAAGTCCAGCCAGTTTTTCTCTGTCTCCAATAAAAAGACAATCAGGGTATCCGCCATGAGCCCTTGCATGTTGCTTTTCCTTCATTCCTCATCCCACTTTACACAGACAAAAAAGTGTATGTTTAGCATCATCATGGCCGTTGCAAAACATGCAGTTGGCAGAAAATCTTCTACCGATCCGGTAAAGGTAGGCCTCAAAATTCCCATGCCCACTCAGCATTTGTGTGATGTAGTGGTCTATCTCTCCATGTCGTCTGTCACACCAGGCATCTAGGTTCTTGATGAGTTTCTTTGTCCAGGCAGCCTTCCCACCTGAGGCCCACTTAGAGCTCCATTTGGCTCGAAGCTGATACCTGGACTCCATTTTATCCAAGCCTCCATGCCTGTCCCTCCGCTCCCAGATGGTTAGATGGGTAGAACTGCAGTGATTGTGCATACGGCCTCATAAGAAATTATCCTGTAAGTTGATGCCACCCCCAAAAGAGTATGTCCTTCTGATAACAGGGCACCAGAAGGGTGCCGCGTATAACATTGTCGCCGTCACCACGGACGCAATGAGTCGACGTTTTGACGCTCTAGGAGCGGTTTTTAACGAAAGTATAGGCCTCTGAGCCGCGAGCGTCCCTTCTGCTTTGTTACAGCACATAATAACATGTTCAGAGAAGCGAAGACCTCGGTCCAGGGTTATTCCCAGGTATTTCAACTTGCTCACTGACTGGAGCCGATGTTGTTCAATCCATAAGTCTATCTGAGAGATTCATCTGCGTCCAGTCAGGGTAATGTACTCACACTTGGCTGGAGACAATTCCAGCCCCAGTTCCGTCATCCATTCCTGTATTCTCCTTAACGCCTCATTTTCTCTGGCCTGAACTTCCATTTCTTCTTCCCCTCGACCAGAACTGCTAAATCATCCACGTAAGCAACCGTTTCAACCCCTTCCGGCAGCCTCAAGTTGAGAACTCCGTCGTAAACAATGTTCTATAACAGTGGGCCGAGAACGGAGCCCTGCGGAACACCATTAGACTCTTCCTCCTTCGGAGTCGGCCATGATATTCCTGTTCAGCAAAAGACCCCTGATCCTCAAATAATGGCTGATTCTTTTGATTTCTAACGCAGTCATTATAGCACTCCAAGCCACGAACCGAAAGCATTCCTGACATCCAGAAAAATCAGAAGTGGCAATCCCCTCGTGCGCAATGTTCCCTATCTGACTCTCTCTGCCCAAGTAACAACCTTTAACACCGCGTCTATGATTGAGCGACCCTGCCTAAAGTCAAACTGATTTGTATGAATATCCTGGCCCAATCTTAATTCTTCAAATAATCTAGCAGCAACTAGTCTCTCTACGGCCTCTCCAATGTTGTTAACCAGACAAATGGGTCTAAATTCTGCAACTGGGCCTACTACTTTGGTATTTGTAAAGAACATGGCGCGCGAATCCTTCCATCACTCAGGGAATTCCTCCCTCATAACACCGGCATTAACCGCGTCCGTGATTGCCCATGGCGATAGCCGAAATAGACCCTTAAGAATCAGAGTAGGGACCCCATCTGGACCCGGGCTTTTATTGTCCGCCAATCTAGAAACTGCGATTTTAATTTCCTTTGGTGTATATCTTCTAGTCTCACTCTCTATTGGTTCCAACTTATTTCCATCGCAGATCGGAAATAAACGAGCAATCTGTAACTTAATATGTTCTTCCGTGAGGACGGGCAATCTTCTGCCATACCTCTTTCTAACAATCTGGTACGCTCGTCTCCACGGGTCACTATCCAGTTGTTTACATAGCTCCGACCATTTCGTGCGTTTAGCTTTTTTGATCTCATAATTGAGTTTTTTCCTCATGTTCACATACCTTTTCTCGGCCACGAGAAAACTGTCGCTGCCTCGGCGTCGTAGCCTCTGTTTGACCCTCCTCAAGCGTTGAAGCTCACGTCTTATTTCGGCTTTAGCAGTGGACCACCAATATGCCCGTCTGTTTCCTTTCAGCCTCTCCGTTATTTTATTAATTTCGGCGACTATTACCTCCTGAAGTCTCTCAGGATTCAAATCCAACTCTAATGCAATAATATCAGCCACCCTTGCTACAATCTCATCAATCTGCCTGCAAGTCAATCTAGCAGGCAGACCACGCTCGGAGATTCGGAACATAGGATCTTGCATTACTAGAATAGTAGCGAGTTGGTCGCTTGCCGTTTCGTTCGGGAGTACACGCCAAAAACAACGACTCATGTCCCAACCTTCATCAATTAAAGTCAGATCTAGGACTGAAACGTGGCCCCTAGCCTCAAACGTGGGGGTCCCGTCGTTAAGACAACACAGTCTACCTGATTCCATTAGTTCTGAGATAATTTCTCCTCGTCTATTGGTAAAGGAGCTACCCGCCAAACGGGACTTGACATTGAAATCGCCCATAACCACCACCCGATTAGGCGCACCATTAATCAAGGTATAACTTCCCGATGAACACCTCCGATATACTCCTATTATCACCATTCTAGTTAGCTCCACCGCTACCAAGCCAGGGCCACGCTGAAGGAGCGTGCACAAGAAACTTCCGCTCGTACACTTGACAGCCACGTCTCCCCTATATCATATTATTAAGTGGCAAAAAACCTACTACTTCAATGATAAAGAATAAAATACACAATATGTCTGAAAAGTTTCCGAACTAAATTAAATAAAAATACAGATATAAAGTTAAACGAATTTACATCAAATCAACCCTCTACGTCTCTAACCTAGACTTCTCTATAACTTCTCTAGTTATATACTTGTTACAGCGCCGGAAGAGCCCATTAAACGCTCTGGAGAAATCATTTTGTGGGATCGCCTTCAACTGCTCGATGTAAGGCAAAGGCCTTAGACCATCGATCCAAAGGGATATCAAGCGGTCTTTCATCTTCTGGGAACTGGACCGAAGTTCTGGGAACAAATAATAGTCTGCTGGAGCCAAGTCAGGTGAATAAGACGGATGGGATAAGACGGTAATTTAATTTCCAGCGTAATAACGTGCAAAAACTGTCGCCACGTATGCCGAGGCATTGTCGTGCAAGTGTCCAACTGTCCGGATCCCAGTACTCGGGCTGGATTCGACGAATGCAAATGAATAATTCAATTCGCATCAGGCTTTTCATTACTTCCAAACAGAATTTAGAATTTACGGCCAAACCGTGAATTCTAAATTCTGCTCGTTCGCAACGTTTTCGTCGTGAACAGCTTCTTCTGCTCCGTTCGTCTTCATTCAACGACTCTCTACCGTTTTTAAACCGCTTCCATTACGTGTATGTTGTAGTAGAAGATTCGGCTTCATCACCGAATGCTTGCTGTAACATGGCATAAGTTTCAACGAATGATTTCTGAAATCGAACGCAAAATTTTATCGCGCTTCTCTGTTCCATGTCGCGAGCTTGCACAAGGTCACATGAATACAACGTACGGGACCGAATATAACTCGAGACTGGAGTGAAAAAACGTGATGAAATTTTGTACTTCATAGTTCCTTGGTTGTCTGAGAGATGACGCTACTTTTATTGACCACAGAAATTTAGTTCGGAAACTTTTCAGACATACTGTGTATTCTAAGCTTAACGAGAAAAAATTCGGTGATATTTTGGTTCTACCTGGCTAAGATGTTTGTGAAATAATGTTTTACAAAGAATTTTATTCATAACGATCGATTAATTAATCCATCATGATAGATTATTCGGATAAGTCGTCCAAAATTAATTTGTAAAAGAACATATAAAAGAATAGGTATACATACCTAGATAATCATCACCAGACACTCTTCAACATTGTCATATTAAATTGATTTTTTCGTTGGTTAATAGGATAATTACAAGGAACATAGCAAATTTATCCGTAGGAATTGACATTTTACGACAACTAAATTCTTTATAGTAGAATAACTTTCATTATAAAAGCATAATGAAAATTTTATTTTAGATTAATATTTGCATAGAATCTTATTCAAAATTACGAAGGTATTAATTGCTAAAACTTCAAAAATTTAACTAAACAATCACCAACCTGACCGAAATTTCTGATGAGTCTGAGTCTATAGCAGAAAAAAAAAACATTGACGACCGAATAAGCCTCTTAGGAAATGCCATTGTCAGTGGCATACTAACCGATTGTATAACATAATTTTATTGTGTAAGCAGATAAAGAACAATATTTTTGAATACTTTAAAAAGTATATTTTATAAATAGTTCTTAATGTTACATCTATTATCAAACGATAGCAGGCAACTTCAGTGCCACATTAGTTACTCTCGGAGAATAAATAACTATTTTCTGAAATATACATTCCATGGAAAGCTTACTATGAAAAATGAAGCTTAAGTGATTTCCAGTTGCCTTCTTTACAAATATCCTCTTTCATAAGCTTGCCAAAGTTTAATGCATTTGAAACCATAATTAACAACTTCAGTCTTTTAACTAATGCAATTACATATATACTGGGCATTATCTATTTAAAGAAAAAAAAAAACTTTTAGTTGTACTATTTCAGTTTAGTGTAGTACTTCTTGTTTTTATAAAAGAATCAGAGTCTTATAAAAAAATTCAAGACAAAATAAAATGTATCCCTTTGTATAAAATTACTTTATTCAAATTTTCATAATGTTTTACTCAAATATAAAATGGATAAAAGTACCTTTATAGTATTTTAGATATTAATATTTAAATTAACCACAAGTAAATGCATTTTAAAATTCATGAAAAAAACACTGCTTATCATGATGGATTTAAATAAACTCCTTATATGTTCAATACTCCAATAAAAGGGGACATGAATACATCACTCTTAATAATTAATCCCTAATAATGCCTTCGAAACATTCAAACTGAATAACAGTTTTCGTCAACCAGCTCAAGTAAGTCGTAAATAATCTAAGAACGTAATAAAGTAAACTTCTCAATTAACAAAAATTGCATTGGACACAAAATTTAGATTACGTTTTCAACTAACAGGAAAAAAGAAGGGTTAAACAGGATTAATGGTATGGATACCAAAATTCCATTACAGAATCAAGTGAAAAAAATTAAACTGACCTCTGTTAAGTTTCAATAAATGAAAAGTTTAGAATAAAAAATGTATGAGTTTGGAATGTAAATAGAAAGAAATATCCATTAAAATAGTTTTAGGGTGTTGACGAGTTCAATATTCTATAAATAATTTTTCACTGACATTCCCATCTGAAAAAAGTATCTTTTGGCTCAATAAAAAAGGCTAAACATCGGAAAATCAATCCCCATTTGTTTTTGTAAGCCTGGCATGGAATTTTGTTATGCTGATAATGACTGTGTCGTTTTCAGAAATATAACGTATAATTATAGGAATTATTAGCTAAATAATTAGCTACTATTAATGGTTTTAATCGAGTGATTGAATTGGAAGCAAACATTTAAAGCACATCAGATCTAAAAAAAAAAAACAAAAATTCTTCACACCTTAATTAAGATAGAAGGATAAAATAACCAAACAATTTATTTGTATAGAAGATTTGTACCATTCAATTAGTTGTACAAAGTCTATTACAATACCTTAAGAGCTAGCTAGAGTCCTTTTTTCTAGACAACAGGACGTAAAGACGCTCTGAAAATAACATGTAATAAATAAACAAATTAAAAAAAAAGAAAAAAGAAATGTTAAAATAAAGAGATAGCACTTATTTAGCATCATACAGATTCTGCCTAAGTCGTAGGTTTACGAGTAAACTGTTCTCAGCATAACAAAACTCCAAAAAAAAAAAACAATTACAGAAAATATCAGCTTAATTAAAATTTAACGTGACATTATTTTAATGAATACATATCACATATTTATAATTTTAATTTCTTTAAACTGGAAGTGGTAAGAAAAAGTAAACAAAACAAATGTGGTTACCAGCTTATTTGTCTAGTTTACGTAAAGACAACACATTACGCCATAGTTAAACATACAGTCCTAATTAAGATTTAAAAAAAAACAAACAAAAATTATATTAAAGAAAGCGAAAAAACACACAAACACATACTGACATGCACAAATATTAATGTGCAATAAATAGTACTATAATTCTGGTACCACAGTATTACGAAAATAAAATTACAACATTAATAAATTTTGTTTTATTTTTTTATTGCCAATTAATTCCGAATTTGGTAAAGATTTTGAAATACTTTATGATGTCTATTATCCTTAAGAAATTGATTAATTAAGGTGCTGGATAAAACCAAATTGAACTTAAACTTTCATTTTTATTTACTTATTATATATTTTAAAAAAAAAAAATGTATATTCAATAATATAGAAACAAAAATATATACTTACATAAAACATTTTTTCAAATGAACATACAATATTCTAAACAGGATGAAGACTAGAAGTTGATTAAAACCTGAGGCGGCGATAAAACCAACTGAAATTGATTTGTCTAATTGTACATGCACGAATAATCCTTAAACATAAACTGAATAGGGAGAACTTGATCCCTGTGAAAGGTAGTATACACCAATAACCATCCCTGAATGCCCTTAAGACAGACAATTCTATTACCATATTCTAACATGAACAGAAACTAATACAAAATCTGCTGCTAGCAAATGTTTCAAATCCCTTTTTACTATTCAGAATTTTATAATTATTGCTATAGTATTATCTTTTTGATCTCGGCTCCTGTTGCTTCTAGGTAGGCATCGATATCAAATTATATTGCCTTAAACCACACACATACAAATACATTAAAATTTTTTACACAATAATTGTTTTGACCTTGGATTTACATAATAGAAACCTTTTACAAACGATTTCATACAAAATTTGAAGTTATAAATGTTTACAAATAATACGTGTTTAATATTCTATTAATATAGGTTAAGTAAATACACCGTAAAATTTATAATTAATAGACATAAGTATACGGCATGTTGGCATAAAATATTATTTATGTTATACAAAGAATATATAAAACAAATTCTCTTATATTAATACCCATGATATAGAAAATACATTTCTTAATAGTCATTTATTTTTTTATAAAATGAAATGCATACAGAATTATAAATGTTGCATTACGTATAAAATATAAAACAACAATTGGTCAAATATTATTTATAAAAAATAATAAATTATTTATTATTTATAAAAATAATAAATATAATTTAACATTATGCAAAGAAAACAAAAAAAAAAAAAAAAATTGAAAAAATGGAAATTTCAAATGGAATTAAAGTAAATCAATTAATTATCGAATCCATTAACCAGTATATAATAAAAATTTATGACTATAAATCAATATAACCAATATTGTATAAACCAATATATGACTATAAAATTTAAAAATTATAAATACTCCATAAAATCCCCTTAGAAAAAAACATATTTTAAAAATTTGTCAAGTTTTAGAATCTCCAAACACATAACTAACTTATTTAGTGATTTTTTTTTCTTATGCATTGTATCAAAGCTTTAAAAGAATGAAATATTTTGTTAGCCGAAAGAACAATTTCATTTTGTGTTTAATATGTATGTATTAAATCATATTATTCAGAGATGAGTGATTGAAGGAAGACTTGACTTGGATTATTGGAATCACAAAATTCGGATTTCATGGGATACGAATGTAGATTATTCACATAATTTTTCAAACGACAAAAGAATTTTATCAGAGAATGATGAGTGATTACGACATAGTGACAAGAAGTTATTTTTGTAATTATATGTTGATTCGCTGAACTGTCGTTGAAACAGTGGTAATGGTAGTGATGTTGGTATTTTGTTGCTATAACTACTGCCAATGGCAGAAAAGCAACTAATACGGAATCATTCAGTTTCTAGCTAAATATATACTAATTAGAGTTATTTACATCAGAAAAAATCCAGAATGATTATATATATATATATATATA
>JAAAKQ030002313.1:5875-18895 GCA_010016005.3 Zanna intricata | reverse complement strand
TACAATTCATTCATTTCATCCCTCTGAAGATATACTTAATTGTGGTTCCGGAGGTTAAACAATAAAAAAAAAAAAAATGATAACTAAGAAATAAATTTTTTTGATTGGTTGAATTCATATATTTCTAATAATATTTTTAAGTAATTTTTATTGCACGCTTTTAAAATTGTAAAATATAAATTAATGAATAAAAAAATTATAGTATTATTCGTTTAACCGCAATTTTCTATTTTTCAGCTAAATAATTGAAAAAATTGTTGATAATAATCTTCTTTATGGTATTCCATCGTTTTCTAAATTAACTTTAATTAATAATGAACTATTTCTTCATAGTACACTGACAATGAAATTGACAAAGAAATATTTAATTTTATAATCTTGAATTAATATACTATTATATATTACCATTAAATCTTCATTATTATTATTATTTTTTAATTATTCAGTTATTTACATAAAGTTACTCCAGCAATTTCTTTTAACTAAATAAATCCATTATTTAATTTTTTTTTCCGTTTTTATTTAGGAAACGGATTCACTGATTTTATTCGTTCTAATCAGTGTGTTTACAGCTCATTTGTCCTTATATTTAATGATTGTCTTTTATTTGACTTGTGATTTATCGTCTTAGTACAAAATCACGTCTTTCTTTATTTTTTCATGTTATTTTAATTTAATTTAATTTTTATTTTGTTTAATCTATTTAATGGTTTTAAGGATAAAATTAATCTATTTACTTTAATGTGTATTTTTTTTAATATACTGATTTTTTGGCTCTATATATAAATTAATATTTTAATATAAAACTTATACAGGAATAGAGTAGTTTCATCTATTTTGTTATTATTTTTAAAAATGTTATATATCCATTTTTTTTATATTGATTTTTTTTCTTTTTTTTAATATGTGTTAATGAACTAATGAATTTTGCAGTTTCTAAAATATTATATAACTAAGAATTATTAGATTGTCACCTTTGATTAAATTTTAGTTTTCCATTTTTTTTTTTTTTTTTTTTTTGTTATTTTTAAAAGGCTAAAATTAAATTATACTAAATTACGCATTTAATTTATTAATATTCTTTGTGTTTTAAAAATTTAACTATTATAAAATTATAATTTAAATATTTAAAAAAATAATTTTTTTTTCTGAATAATTATTTAGTATAGGATGTTTAAAGATATGAGTTGTTAAAATGTATCGTAATATTGTAAATCTTTATATTGTAATATAAAGAGGTTTCAAAACAAGTTTATTATTTATTGTTATGAAGAAGAACAAGTTTAATGGGCTAGACTTTCTAATATAATTAATTTAATGATAGAATTAAACCTTAGTTAAGACAAATATTAAAATTTATAGAGTAGATATCTGAGATTATAAAATTTAGAAATTTATTAATCTATTAAAATTACGACAGAAGAGTTAATCGAAAGGAGTAGTATAAAAAATCAATAAAATTTGTGATGACGTATATAACACCTTATTACGTTTTTAGCAAGATATAGGAAATTAGGATGTCTACCCTTTACGTATCTAATATAAATTTATAAACATGTTTCCGTGCAGCGCATGTATGATAGAACTAATTTTAATAAAAGTGTATAAAATAAATTATTTACCATCGGTAGCCGTTTTTGTAGATCCAAGCATTGCGCTATGATTTCAGAAGATTAAGGATTAAAGATTTCAGACGATAAAACACTAAAAAATTACCGTTTGTGTTCTTTTACTTTAAAATCTGCAAATGGTATTATTTGATCAATAATGTAATTTTATTTCAAAAAGAAATATTATCTTAAAATTTGATTAACATCAAGAATGAGGTCATCGTTTTAAATAAAAGTTTTACATCGTTTAAAGTTAATTGTTTTAAGGTTTCTTTTTAATATATTTATTAGACGTTTTATTTTAAAGTAAACTTGGTTTGTCCTACTTTAAGATTAAAGTTTGTCTATAAAAATAAGAAGTATAACAATAATAAATAAATTAATTATATTTAAAATTATTATTTTTTCTTTTAAAGCTTAAAGATTTACTCCAATATTTAATATTTTTTATAAATATTACTCTGCATACTTCCTTTAAATATTTTAATAATGATTGTCCCAATTTTTCTAAAATAATAATAATTTGTCAAATTATTTAGAGGATTTAGGGGTAAAGGGATATTAATATTATTTCTAAAGAGTGTTTGAATCATTTCTCAAAAAATCTGTTGACCAAAAAAGTTTAAATGTATCACAAATATCTAACACTATATATGAAGCTTTGGCTTCATATATGGTCTTATTTGGGCTTATTTTCGACTCCATCGGACATGGAGTATTCCAGTAACAATATCTACGTTTTTTTAAACTGATTTTATTAGCCTTAATGATTAAAATTGCACGTGAATAGGACCTCTATTTAAAATTTCTGAAATTTGTGATTTAAAATTCAGTTGTAATTAGTATTAATGTAAACAACAAGAGGACCTTTTTTTTAAAAAAGGGGGATTGCTTGAGACCGGACTTAAAAAACAGATTTTAAACTGCACTTTAAAAATATTACATAATAACATTATTATTATTTAAAAAAAATCTGATGTGGAGACCACGTGAATTCATTGTACACCAATTAAATTACAATACAAACATTTTTAAACGTACCTAAAGTTTAATTTCACTAATAACTTCTGATTCTTTTTTTCATGTTTTTTTTTTATCCCTATTACATACCTTAATTTTTTTTGTAATCAGAGGTTTTTAATTATTAATAAATCAATATATTTAAATTATAAAAAAGTAAAAGGAAATTAAGTTGGATTCGTACTGAAGTGCCTTCGCCTTGGATGATCCAAATATTTCATTAATTAAAATTTCATGTGCCTAGAACCAATGAAAATACCTGTATGTACCATTTATGAGATATCGTTGATAAACACTCATTGAGAGCTTACTGTAATTATGAAAAAAATTCAAAATCGAAAAGAAATTTGGATTTTGTGCTTTTTTGGACACTTTTGTTTCAGTCGATTGCAATCAAAAGGGGAGGTTCACAAGTAAATGTTACAACAGTCCTAAATTTAAAATGTCAACATTCTACGGCTAATCTATTTTGAGTTATGCGAGATACATAGTTACGTAAGTATAGATGTCAAGCCAAAACTAGTCAAAATTGATATTTCCGTTAAAATTTGAAAACAGAAATTTTTCGTGATTACAGTATTTTCTTTACTTCGTACAAGGAAGTAAAAACCAACGGATAATTGAAATAAAATTTGTACAGGGCAAATTTACGATACTTATGCAAATCTTTATCGGCTTTTATAATTTTTTTTTTTTTTTGTTTTACCTCCGGAACCACCGTCAAGGTATATCTTCAGAGGATGAGATGAATGAATTATAGCGTGTACAAAAAATGCCATGCCTGACCGGGTTTCGAACCCGGGTCCTCCGGATGAAAGGCCGAGACGCTACCACTCGCGCTACGGAGACCGGCTTTTATAATTTATGTAGGTCTAGTCTTACATTACAATTTGAAAAATCATGGTTTAAATAATTTCATCAATAAAATTTTAGTTTAGAAAAAAGTACATTTGAATATAATAATTTATGAAATCAGTGTAAATATTATTTAAATTTGAAATAACGTATTTTAAAATACATTTTTTTTTTTTTTTATTATAATTTTATAAAGGGTAAATTTTCTTTTTTCGATACAGCGGTTATTCGATTTCTATGACTAGACTTTTCATGTATTGATATGGTGGGTCCATGTAAATACGTAATACTCTTCCGAAAAGAAATAATTCTATATGATGTTCGAATTGTTCAGTGCACAGAAAAAGTTTTAAGCTGGGTATAATAACTAGTTTTCGATGAAAATATTCAAAAAATGTCTGGTGTTAGGTAATTTTATCGACAAGTTAAAAATAAAAATATAATCGATTTTTAATGTTTAAAATTTATTAAATAGTAAACAATTAATAAAACTACTAATTATTAATTCACTATTAACTCTCATTTCATGTTACAAAAAAATACCGAAGCGGATTTGATAACTAAATTAAATATACGTTTTGATACGCGCAACACAGGAAGTTTCTCGTCTGATTATTGTAATACTAATACAGACGACAGTGAAGTACTTAGTACTATATTCACGCTACAGTTATACCGACCATACTTCTCAAGTAGTTGGTGGATCATGCGGAACTCAAGGGCTGAATCAGAGTCACGCGACTTTGGTGAGACGTCAGAAAGTGGCATAGCATGGCGTTATATTTGACGTGCATATAGAATACCTTCTCTTTTGTACTACTAAATAGGAGGACAAATCTGTGTTATATGATATTTCAATAAAATAATTATTATATACGTTAAATGAACAGAAATACATACATATTCAAATGTACGCCTTAAATGAACAGAAATACACACTTATACAAATATACACGAGGACGTACATAATTTCTGTTTAGTATTAATATAGTATCATTGTAACACTAATAATAAGTTATTTATTTTTATAAGGAATTGTAATAATAATTCTTAAAAACCAAAATACGTGCATCGTGACGTATATGTTTGTACAAAAAAGAATGAGCCGATTTCAAACAGATATATTTTATAGTAAAAATGAGTTACAATTACTCGTACAAAACTAATTTCATACTATTCAAAAATGTTTAAACATCACTTAAAAAACTGTAAATTCTCCATATCCTCTTTATTTACTTCATGGACAAAATCAAAAAAAATGGGATTGCTGTACCAATGATTGGATACGTATGATATCCTATCACGATACACTTCCCCTTCTTTTTACTAGAAAAGTGCCAACACTAACTCAGACACATCCTGATAGTACCAATAGCCATCTATGTGCTTATGCTTTCTGAACTTTCACGATTATTATCTTTATTAGGTTGGAACTGTATTATCGTTGGACTGAAATGTGGGCTGAGTTATATTATTATCGAACTTTTGTTCATTCGTTAAATTTTTTTTGAACGGATTATGATTTCAAATAAAAATGTTGTAAAGTAAATTATAAATAAATTATTAATTAAATGTAAAAACTGTTTATAATTTTTTTAAAAATAATTTTTAATTTGTTTTAACTACAATAGAAATATAAAATCAAAACACTGTTTAATTCTTGTGCAGTTTATATTTTTAAACTGTGTCCGTACCGTGAGTTAAGTAGCTTTATATTGCCGCTTGTTCGAGGTTTGACCAGGATATTGAGAGACTAACAAACCAAAATTTTGTTATGAAAATAATTTATTACTCTGGAAATAAACAAAATAAAATGAATAATAATAATGAAAATTGTAACAACAAAAAGTTAGTAATAATAATAAATATATGACATAAAAAATAGTAATTCAAACAAGAACAAGATTTGTATAAAAGTAGGTAAAAAATGAAAATCGGATTAATCTAGTTAACTAAAAACATTGTAATGACTGCTAATATTGCATTAACACATGATAAAATTAGAGTTCATATAATTCGATTCTCTGTAAATATTATTACTTTTACTGTTTACAATAGAAATACCTTACATTTTATGTATGAATTTAATACTGTCTAGTTCACTACTGTTTACCAATATAATTCACCGAACAACTTCTACATTCAACCACTGTCCACACTGGAATGCTTGTGAGGTACTTTTCACTCGTTACTAAACATTTTCTGATAACGCCGTCACAACATTGCGTTGAACACGTCATCACAGAACTACTCATTGTTATCGCTACTACGCTAATTCGGTAACTACAGTTAGTAGTCTAACTACTAACTGTTCTCGCTGGTCCTGCAATATTTATTTTGATCCTGTATTACTAGTACCCCCCTCATTCCTTAACTTTTCAAGCGTACTAATTTTATCGACCGAGCCCTTATGGAGACGGAAGTAGGAATTTCCATAAATTCTTATTCCGGTCCGGTAACGCTTTTCATTGAACAAAAGCTGTGCCATTGTTTATACTTCAATCAACAGAATGTAAAATGGACCTGTTAGCCTGAGAAAATGATTCCTCTTCTTTCCTTTCTGAAATCCTCCCATTATTATTTACTTATACTTTTTTCTTAAATGGCATTTTTCACAATCGCTACAATTCATTCATCTCATTCTCTGAAGATATACCTTAACGGTGGTTCCGGAAGTTAAAAAAAAAAAAAAAATTGGAAGGAATCCATTACCCTGGTTTGTTATTATGATTTTGTTACTTATATACTCAAACGTAAATAAAATTCATGCTTACTGACTTGGGTTTAACAAATTCCTTCGTTATTTTTCATTTTTAACTCTACCTGTTCATTGATCGATTAAGGAATCAGATTACAATTATTTTACCTATTACCGTAGTTTATGACCTAAAACAGAAATAAAAATATTGAAATTCACTATTAGGTAAGATATCACATCCAAATAGTTGCGATACTCGGAAAGGGAATAACATATCATATGGTTGTTATCATTTTATTATCTCAAGTTAGATAAGAATTAGCTTAGAGATTTTTTAAATACATAACATAGATTAAATATTTATAATTCATTTACCATAAACTTTATTAAAAACCAGTAAAATAAATCTAAGTAAAAACAAAAATAAAAGATACATGCTTGAAATAAATTAAACAATCTCATAACAATTTCAATCCCCACATTTTCATATGTTTTTTGTTTGTATAATATGGTGTTGCTTAAATTTATTTATTTTATTTTATATAATAACCGTATCTGAGATAATATTAAAAGAATTGAATTTTAGTATAATCGGTGACAACGCGGATGAAAATGAATAAATTCCACCGACATATCAAATTTTTAAGAGAAGATAAATCACATAACAATTAAGGAGAGAGGGGATATTTTTAAGTCGAGGAAGGAGGTAAAAAGCATAGAAAAGGAAAACCGAATAGAAAGGGTGGTTATAAAATGGTTATTTATACTGAGAGGCGATCAATCATAGTGCATTGATCGTTTCATGCTGTAACATATACGCACACATACAAACACACAAATATAACCACCAACGATCCAGACAACCTACCGACCACATTCACCAAAATGGTTTTCGTTTATAACACACAACATTATGAAAATGATGTTAAAAGTATTATAGCGTGATATTATGCGATTTTCTTCTTTTTTCCAAAAAATACCTGTGACATTATCGTACATGTTAGATAAATGAAATAAAATGTGTTTATTTTCGTACCTTTTGTTTTAGTTTTATTAACAGAATTTGAATAAAATGTAATTAATTCAAACTGAATTAATAATTGAATAATTTTACTAACTGGTACTAAAAATATATTTTTAACTTAGTAAACAAAATATATTTATTTAAGTAATACTCATACAAGAATTCAAGCTTTTGGAGTAGTCAAAATTATGTTTCACATAAGAAATTTTCATTTTGTTTTGATACATAAATTCCTTAAGACACACTAAAACATATCGGCTTAAAATATGATTAAAAAATGTATTTAACAATAAAATGAAACAAGTAACATATTAACCACTTAGAAAAAAAAAATTTGTTCTGTCCAAATAAAGAAATAAGCCGCTTTCGAATTCCGTAGCGGAGTGGTAACGACTCAGCCTTTTATCCCGAGCTCCTCAGTTCAAATCCCGGTCAGGCATAGTATTTTTCATTCGCTGAAAATTTCCCTTGTCATTGGGCAAAATGACCACAGTTGTCGATACCTGTCATCTCAAAAAAAATATTATAAAAGAAGTAAAATACTATGAAAAAAAAGACTTTTTCGAAATTCGGCCGCCAAATC
The DNA here is from genome assembly GCA_010016005.3 of Zanna intricata. Taxonomy (NCBI): domain Eukaryota; kingdom Metazoa; phylum Arthropoda; class Insecta; order Hemiptera; family Fulgoridae; genus Zanna; species Zanna intricata. Next base: position 11,105 of record JAAAKQ030002313.1, on the reverse strand, counting down.
TATAAGGAAATTTTTTATTTTTTTAAATTTAAAAAAAAACTTATGTAAAATACGAGAAAACAGAATTAAAAAAAAAAATTATTTAAAAGTTACAGAGTACATTCAAAAGTTATATTCAAAATTGGAATAAATAATCAAATTGAAACATTTTTTAATTTAAATATTATTGAAAAAGAATTGTTCAATTAAAGAATTTTTTGGTAAAGATGATATCCACCGTTTTCAATAGTGAAAATCTTTAAATTAAAATTTATGAATTAGTTGAACATTTCCAATTGCCACACATTTTCAGAAATGAATCTGTTCATTTCTTTAAAAACATGAACCCTTCACGGTTAGTTCTTTGATTGATAAGGATAATCCATTTGTTGCAAGAAATATTAAAGCTACTTAACGTAAATTATTGGTCAATAATACTCTCTTTCCACCATAGAAAAAAAAAGTTCTTAACTTTTTCCATGGGATTGAGGAAAGTAAGATGTATGCTACTTAACCTATCGGGTTGGTTTGGTGTTTACCCTTGTCATCGCAAATCAGCTGATTTTGAAGTCGAGAATTCTAAGGTTCAATTCCTAGTAAAGGCAGTTACTTTTAGACGGATTTGAATACTAGATCGTGCATAATGGTGTTCTTTGGTGGTTGGATTTCAATTAACCACACATCTCAGAAATCGTTGACATGAGACTTTACAAGACTGTACTTCAATTACATTCATACATATCATCCTCATTTATCTTCTGAAGAAATATCTTATGGTGGTTCCCGAAGTTAAATGGAAAAATATAGAGGTCTTTGCTGCTTGGGATTTTCTTTTAAATCAATTAATATATAGATTATAATTTCAAATAGTGATCAAAAAGTTAGGGGGTTAAGCTCACTCTTTTATTCCTTCAAACCAGTTTTAGGTTCTAAGATTTTATTCGAACCCGTAAGGTTCATCATGATGAGAATCACAGAACCTGCTGAACAAGGGTTACGTTGTTGGATATAGAGGATATCCCGTAACTGATTGGAGATTATATTTCCTAATTCGTGCTCATTGAATTTGATGATTGAAGCACCTGTTAGATAAAGCCAGCTTTCTGATGAATAAAGAAAATATATATTTTACTAAAAAAAAAGGTTTGAACTAATTCGAATGACTGAAATAAAAATTGGAAAATCGGAAGATTATTGTAAAATGTTTACATAAAGATTTGAAAATGTTGAAATTTGAAAAGATTTGATTTGAAAATACCTTTATTTTACTTTTTCAGATATTATTTTTGGGAAAAAGTTGTTAATAATGGGAAAAACTAATTATTTTTTAATTTTAATTTTAGTAGTTATAACATAAATTCTTGGCGTGGTTACAAAAGAACGTTTATCGGTTAGTTATATTTTTAAATACCCATACTTAACTTAATAATAGCATGTTGTTATTATTAGAAAATCGTGTTTCATTTTGAGATATCCATCATGATTTTCAGAAGTTTAATTATACGCAATATTTTTATTCATTTAGAGCTTACCCCATTTTAAATTACATTCTTTACACCGTTATAGAATCAATTATTTGTTTGAAAACAGTAAACAAATAATTTAATAATAAATAAATAATAAAACAATAGAGAAAACATAACTATATTTTATTAGCCTTTTATTAGTTATCTGTAATTCGTGTTACGTTGTTGTTTTAATCATATTATTATATTTTCTTGATTATTTGGTGTATTAACTTAAGTAGTACCAAAAATATGTACAATAATAATTTAAAAATACAATTTTCAATAATATTATTGTTTTTTGTAACAAAAATATTGTTTTAATCGTCAAAGTTTCTAATTTCAAACACCATTGATCTCTAAGAAATTTATTGCATTATTAATTTTTCAATGATATTACTTAGAAATATATAATTAAGAATCAGTTTATTGTAATATTTCTTTTAGTGGATTTTTAATCAATTAAACAAAAATTGTTCTTTAATAAATAATCCCCTACTAAAGGGCTTTTAGTAAAAGTCCTTTGCTTTAATTGTGACACAAAATTCTCCAAAAATGATACGTCTGATTTATACGAAGTTTTATTTGTGAATTCAGTAGAATATATACAAATATACTAGAATATCCGTTGCAGCTTCGCCCGCGTAATGTAGTTACTTGCGTTTCCCGTCGCGGGCAGGCTGATCATTATTAGTACTTTGTGAGTCGATTGCTTCACGCAACGCGCTCCTCTCCCTTCTAGGCAGGAGGCTATGTCTTTTGGATCCCACTATATTCATTAAACTCATGCTGTTGATATTAATAATAATGATAAATAAAAATTAAAGCTGTTCAATTTATAATATTTACCCGGTGAATGATTCAGGATTGTGGGTTCTAAAAAACAGTCAGCCTCCATTTTAAAAATATTAATTGTAACTGGTTTTCCTATTTATTATAACGGGTAAAAAATACTATTTTGCGTAATTCTTGTCTTTACCGGATAAATACTAGTAGGAGGGGACCGCATTTCTTTCTCATTTAAATTATTAATTTTTTATTATTTGTAATCAAGTAACTGGAGGCAGGTGCAGCTATTCGCGTTGCACATGCAATAACAGTGGCTAGTTGAACCGCCGCGCCGCATACTGTCGTAGCCCTTAAAAAATTGAAATTCAAAGAATCCGAAAATGGATTTAGATATTTATCTGAAGATTATTTACAAATCCCGTTTAGTAGAATATCTCGTTTGGTATATTCGGAAATAGAGAAAATTTGCAATAATTTTTCAAAATTATTTTACCTTTATTCACCTTTTTCAAGGTCAAATTTTGAAAAATCTAGAAACTGGGTTTTAGATATTTACATGAAGTTTACATACACCAAAACTTCAAGTTGGTATCACAAAATAAAAAAAATAGTAAATTTCATTGTTATTTTATATTTACCCTTTAAACTCGGAATTTCATAAAACCTTCCTACTTAACACCGAAAGAAGAATGTATAAAAAGTTTCATTAATTAGAGACTTTTTGAAATTTTTTTTTAGATTTTTTGAAATTCAGCCCTTTAAAGGGGTAAGAAAGGTAAAAAAATTTCGAACAATGATGGCAAATTTTCCCAGTTTCGACTATATTTAAAAAGATATTCAGTAGATCTGAACTTGCAAATACTCTTCATATGAATATCTGAAGACCACTAGCGATTTTAATATTGATTTTTTAAGGGGTGCGACGGTTTTACGGTATAATGGCTCAACCAACACAGCCACTATCATCATTGTTACTGTATGTGCGACGCCACTGGTTGTATCTTTTTCTGTTTTCTGTTTAGCCTCCGAAACCACCGTAAGGTATTACTTCAGAAGATGAATGACGATGATATATATGAATATAAATGAAGTCCAATCTTATACAATCTCATGTTACCATTCCTGATATGTGTCTGATTAATTGAAACACAACCACCAAAGAACGCCAGCCTCCGTAGCGCGACTGATAGCCTCTCGGCCTTTCATCCAGAGGTCTCGGGTTCGAAGCCCGGTCAGGCATGGAATTTTTCACACACGCTACTATTCATTCATCTCATCCTCATCCTCTGAAGTTATACCTAACGGTGGTTCCGGAGGTTAAAAAAAAAAAAGAAAAAAAAAAAAACCACCAAAGAACACCGGTATCCACAATCTATTATTGAAATCCATATAAAGTAACTAATGCTGATTGCTCCTACCTCCGGTTACTTAACTGAAAAACATAAAAAAAAAAAAAAAAAATTGATTGCTACGGGAAACGCAAGTAACTATACAGCGCAGACGATAGCGATGCTTCTATATATTCATTGATCCACTAGTAAACATAAGAAATTATAATGCAAAATATAAGAAAGGAAAAATATTGCTGTCTTATCAAAAAATCGTACAGGTCCATAGATTTATTGCTTTTTTATTATTCACTTTTTTATTCTATTTTTTTAGAAATATTTCTATAATTATTGTCCCATCTGCTACCTCTTTTTCTCTAATTTTGTGTATTTAAAGTTAACTTTACTCATTAAAAAAAAAAGTCAGTGTTCTCCTTTTTAAGTATAGTTTTCCTTAGAGATTATAAAGTTTATTGTTTTTAGTCTTAATTAGAGTTTCCTTGTATCAGCTTACATAATCATTTTTAAATTATGTGAGAACATTCAAACTAATTTTTAATATAACGTTTTTTAGTAATACTGTTAACTTTGTGGTGAAGAGGTATTCCATTTCACAAAATGATACTTCATGAATTTATAAATCATATATTATAAAATCATACTCCATTCATCAATTGATACTTCATGAATTTATAAAACTTTATACTTACATTATAAATTGAGAAAACAGAAAAAAGTTTTAAATCAGAGAAACAGAATGAAAATTTCACAATCTTTCTCTTCCGCTAAATCTTATATTATTGTTTATGACTAATGTTAATGCTAATGCAATCTAATACTGTCTATTTATACTCAATGTTGAAAGTATGATACATAAAAATATGAAAATCAATTTGAACCTATTTTAACGTGATATTCAAGATGTTCTTACGTGTTAATAGTAACAATACGTTAGTTTATAATATTAATACATTTTCTTTGGTCAAAAGATATTGCAGTTATCTAGGAGCTCTAGCATGAAATATTAATGCGAAGAAAGGTTCGTAACCGTTTGCATTTTTTACAAAGCTGGTAATGGCGCGCTGCAAAGGGGATAAGCAATAAGACTAAAGGGGAAACTATGGATAAGGGGTGTAGAACTTTGGGGTTTGTCGGAGGGATTCGACATCCATTCGATCAGCATTGGGTCCCCAAGTTGCACCGTCCTACTTATTAGACTAGGGTGTGTCACACAGTCTTCTTTTTTATCTATCTTTATCTTTATTTTTGTTCTTCCTTCTTTTTTCTTTATCATACTCTCTTTTTCTTTCTTTAGTTTTGTTTTTCCCTTGTGAATTGGAATCGATGCAACCGAGAAATAATATAAGTCTGATTCACAGTGGGTAATCGGAAAATAAAATGCTACAAATATTTTTATTTAAAGAAACTGTTTTCCTCTATTTTCTTTAAATTTTAAAATTTGATTGTCCAAACAATAAAAAGTTTATTTTATTATGTGTGTGTGTGTGTGTGAGCGTGCGTGCGTATGTGTGTGTGTGTGTATGTGTGTGTGTGTGTGTGTGTGTGTAGATAAATTTCTTTAAACATCTTTAAATATAAACATAAGTAAACAACAAAAATATATATAAT
>JAAAKQ030002302.1:8579-18896 GCA_010016005.3 Zanna intricata | reverse complement strand
GCTACTCAGCAGAAGGCTGTCTGCACTGGGCCCACCCATGGAAGACATTAATCTACTTAGTTTATTCATTGTTTCTTTGGCTTTTTTGGCCACCACAGTTATGTGTTGGTGTTCCTTTCTAACCAGTTACCCAGGTATTTAGCATCGGGCCATTTTGCCACTTCCACCCCATTGACCCCAGAATTTGGTGGACCTCATCTTACGGCGGTCCACAATGGCTACTGCTTGAGTTTTCTTGGGTTCCAGTTTTAATCCTCTGTCCCCATCGATGCACTTATCTTCTCCATAGTTGTGTTGGCTATCCTTTCTACTTCCTCTTCAGACTTTCCATCGATTAACACAGCAATATCATCAGCAAAAGCAATAAGCTTGACTGTTTTCGGTTGTTCAATTCTTAACACCCCATCGATTACAATGTTCCAAAGGACGGGTCTCAGGGAAGAGCCCTGAGGCACCCCTCCTCCCAGAGCATTTCACCCTTTTCTGAGTCATTGGTAATTTTACGATTGATCAAAAACTCTCTAATCAATGCGCAGATTACCCCACACCCCATGCTTCCTGAGTGCCTCAATTATTGCAGTATGTGAAACACTACCAAAAGCGTTCTTGACATCCAGAAGGACCACTAAGGGGATCCTTCTGGATCTCCTCATTCCCAAGCATTTGTGTGCAACCAACTGATGCACCTTAATAATAGCATCTATCGTAGATCTCTCTTTTCTGAAACCATATTGGGAGCCTGACAAACCTCCCTTATCATCAATCTTTTTCTCTAGTGTATTAGCTATTAGTCTCATATATTTTCCTTAGTATAGGTAGAAGACATATTGGCCAAAATTTTTTCTGCTAGCCCTCCTTCTTTTTCTTCAAAAGAACTATTTTCCCCTGTTTCCACATGTCTGGGAATTTGATCTGGCTTAAAGCAGTATTCATTGCTTCTGGCACAAGCCACGGATCATCTCTAATGAGACCTTTAACCAATTGGCCTGGAACTGCATCAAGTTCTGGGCTCTTGTCAAAATTAACCTTACTGGCATAAACTCATTAACCCAAATCTTGCCGGATCATCCCCACTCAAAATCGGGATCCAGACTGGTGTTACAATGAACAAGCTATGAACCATCGTATCCACTGATTTTGCAAAAGGGGGGAGGGCTACCAAATCTCCTCATGATGATTCAATAGGCCCTTCCCCACAGATCTATATTTAAATGCTCCAAAAGCTGTTCCCAGCGTCTTTTTTTGGCTTGCCTAATCGCGAAAGCATATTTATCACAAGGATGTTTATAGCATAATTCCATCAATGCTTCTTCCAAGTGGGTACATTACTTCATTGCCACTTCCTATTATTCCTACTCACCTCTTTTTTTAATGCATCAATTTCTGGGCTCCACCAGTATATATTCTTCCCTTTTCTGGTTCTCTTGGGCCTCAGTTATTGCCTTCATCCTGTATAAGTACCGGAAGTTTATCTGGAATAGAGAAGTCCCTTGGACAGTTCGTCGTAGCACTGATTTCGAAAAGGTGTCTATCCGGTCTTGTGTAGCTGCCAGTTCAATTTGCGAGTATTCTGATTTATATCGACACCTCCCATCTTTAATGTTATACCCAAGTGGTCTGAGAGGAAGTCTTCCTCTTCAATCCTTCATTCTTCCAGTAAAGAGATAGCTGTCTCATTTATCAGTCACATCAATTACCAACCTGGCTCCTCTAAAGTGGGTTTCCCAGGGGTGCCCATGAAAATCATATCTGTTAACCTAGTAATGGCTGTTAATTTGATCCTTCTACTTGTGTTCCGCAGACCTCCAAGAGCAAACGCTTCCACATTATAGTCCCCTAAAACCATCAGTGGTCGTGGCATCATCCTGATTGTGTAATCGAGTTCATCCAAGAAGAGTTCAAACTATCTTCTTCACAATTGGGGGAAATATATCTCATAAGAAAGGAAACCTCCGCCAGCCAGAGACTAATGAACCCCTTCTTACATAACTCTGTAATATATTTTCCATTGATATCTATAATCGCAACATTGCACTTTTCGTCGGTAAGCCAACCCTTGGTCTCTGCCAGTTTCCTATTGGGTTCTGCAAGGAAGACTAGGTCGTAGTCTTCTCGCATTGCCCAACTCCTTACCAAGTCAAGACTCTCCTTCTACCAGCATTAAGGAGTAAACACTTCATTTTTGATTCTGTAGATCACGGCCTCCAAACCGCCTTTTCCCTTGTTTGCAGGCTGGACTCCCTGTTCTGTGTTCCACAATCCAGACATCTGGTCTCTTTATTGGAAGTGTTGATCTGATGGTCCATCCCACTGCAGCGAAAACACATCTTCATGCGATCAGGTCCCTCACATCTTGCAGTGGCATGTCCAAATCTTCAGCAACGAATTCAGCATTGCTCTTCCCTACTCAACTCCAACCTGCATGCATGCCAGCCAACTATCAAATGGGTCCTGTCCCCCAACTTCTTCGCTGCTCAGGCCAGGATAAGAACCGACGCCCGCTTTGTCTCTCCAAAAGCAACGCGCAAGTCCATCACCTTCGCTGGGGTATGTTCTCCGGTTATTTTACAGACCGCCCCGATGATATCTCTGCCTCAACATCTATGTCCATCCCTTTTATATTAAAGCAGGTCGTCTTCCTATCTAAGAGATTGTCTGCTATCAGGGCCTTGTCCAGTTTATTACCAAGCCGTTGAACAATATCCGCCTTTTGTTAGAATCGTTTCTTACTCTAATTTGGACCTCATCGCCCTTGCCTTTATTCACCGAGACAATGTCTTTGGCTAGATCTTTACCAACACTTCCTGAACCTGTTTAAATAGATCTGCATAACTGGTGCCTTATGCACAGTCACCATGCACAGACCTTATGTTAGCCTTGTGCACAGTCACCAGTATTGAAGGGAGGCCCGCCAACTGAGGTGTTTTTATCACCCAGATCCACCAAGAAAAGTTTGATCCGGCCTTCAGCTGTTTTATTATTCCTATACCAGAACTCTAATATTTTGGCCAGACTCACTCGAAAACTGTTATTGGGTGCACAGAAGCGCACCTTCTGGTCAGCCATCTTCATCCTGTTTAGGGCCATTGTAGCAGATTTGGCAAGTCCCTCCTTAGATTCATCTAGCACTAACGTGAGAGTGGTGCCCTTCCTTATCTTCATCCTTGTCTTCTGGGTAGACACTTCTATCTCTATCCGTTTTATCTCTCTGATGACTGTGTCTTAAGGAATGTTACTGTTCGCTGTGAGCTTCTTTATTATCTTTCAGGATCTCTCAATAAGATTCCTCTCAAAAGCTCCCATATTCATCGGTTTTTTGGGAGTCAAAAAACTACGTCATTCTCAGACCTACCAAGAGGGGCTTAACAATGATCTTTACACTCTGGTATATGTCCAGCTGCCATTTTAAGTCTATGATGTCATTAAGATCTTGTAGTATGCCAGACTTGAAGGCTGATTCAATCTTCTCCCTTAAGTTAACCTTATCCAGGTTGCCTCTCTGAGTCTGAGATGCCTTCTCTGCAGTCAGCTTTACTTAAGAACTGACATATGCTGCCAGCATTGTCTTCTCAAGATCTTTCACAAGTTGTTGAAGGGCCGAATATTTAATCTCAGTCTTGGTATTTCTATTGCCCGTACATAGAGCAACTAGCTTTTTCACTTTGTCCAACATGTCACTACCATCAGAGGAATCGCCCTCACTACTGTCATCTATTAGGGCATGCTCTTTTTTGAGGGCGCGGTTTTGCCTCTTCCTTTGTCCTCCTTTGAGGGGAATCTTTTTTGTGGCTATCCATTCAGCACCAAAAATCCAGTAGTTTGATACTTCACATGCCCAATTTGTGGGGGTACCCATGGGGGCGAAAATATATTCGTCCAAAAACCTATCAGAAAAAAAATTTTTGGGAGGGGGCGAGTGGGTTCAAAAAATGGTCAGGAGCAAAAATTGGAAGAAAAAAAATTTTTGGGGGAGTTGGGTTAGGAGCAGGAGACCCGGATCGATGAAGATCCGGGGGGAGACGAATCGAGCTAATGGGAGCTGATCAAATACAGAAAGAAGGGCTCTCTTATAACTGCGGGCTAGGATTTAGAATATTTCTCGTTTATGAGGTGAAATTATTCTAAGTCGTTGTTTACTAAGAATTACAGTGACGTAATGTACTGGTTAAATACTGAAGTAATACTTACAAATTTTCAATATATAGTATACATCTATACGTTAAACCTACAAATATTGTAAAAGCCAAAAAATGTTCTTAGGCCTGTTCAGCGTCATGGAGGTCGCATTAAAACACTTCAGCTTACCCCACTAATAAGTATATACGACTGAGCACAATGCACAAAACACCAAAAGCTGTTTGTGTCCTATAAATAGGATCACTGACAAAAAATACAAATAAAAAATTTTTCTGTCTATCAAATCACTTGAAACTTCGTATAATTAATCTCTACTATAACCTCTCTCTATAACCAATATCACTTATGTTCCAACGTCCGTATCCAAATAAAAATCCAAAAACTATATTTCACAGAGCTCACCTCTATATTTCACTAAATATAGCTCACCTGTATTTCACTAAACCTCGCTCACCACTCTTTTCCGCCCTGAGACTGGATCCGCAATTAAGCATAACGCAGTCTCGGGGGGATATGTCCGACTTGCCCTCAGATCTTCTCCCTTTTTCTTTGGCTTCTAACTATGCTTCTCTCTCGTATGTGCTCACCATCTGAAACATAAAAAACATTTCTATCCCTCACACACCCATCCCTTTTTTTGTATGTTTAGCTGTGCCTGTATGAACATGTTCACGCCGGGGGGTCAGGAGTCCTTGTGCGTTCTCATCACCGCCCATCCTCGGGACGAGGATGGGCGGACAACTCAGCAGGAAGCTGTCCCTTTTCCCCGGCTCCTCTGTGTGTGTGTGTGTGTGTGTGTGTGTGCGCACGCGCGCATCTGGATATTTTTCCCACCTTCCCTGCACTAGGTGTTAGGGAGTCCCCATGTCTCATCATAATAGTCCATTCCCCCAAACAGGGACAAACCATGACTCTGCAGATGGCTATCCCCTCCCCCTAGGCTTTCCTTTGTCAATCGTCATGCCAGGACCCTTCTTCCTTTTCCGTGGTGTGGATTAGCTTAGTAATCCAATCTCGGGTGTGTTCCCTTGGTTGCCACTCAGCATCGTTTCCAAGATGTCTTCTGGGGTTTTCTCCATGACATGGAACTCATTTCAAATGTCTTCCCACCTGGGGCCTCTCAGGATGGCATGCTCTGTGAATTCAACTTCCCCACAGTATAAACAGTTATTCCATTTCCTCTTCCCAAACCTATAGAGGTATTCATTAAATGCTCCATGACCGGAGAGGAATTGGGAGAGATAGTGGTCCACTTCCCCTTATTCCCTTCTAGCCAGGGGCCCAGCTCGGGAATCAATCTCCTCGTTCAGCCTGCAATTGTTGCAGCTCCTCCATAACTCCTGCCATTCATCTGCAAGCATAATTGCCGCATCCAAATACCATATCTATAATTTGTTTAACAACATACAGTATCTATTTGTTTAATTGTTTGATTTTATTTATGAAATTATAAAATATAAGTATTAATAACGAACACTGAAAAAGGCAATAAATTTGTATGTTACAAAACATACTTTTTTTACTGCTGTTATATGAACACAAACTAGTCTTTAAAATTTTTTTTCTGTATGATATTTTTTAAAACAAAGTCCTGGCTTACTTTCACAGGTATCGTATATAAATTTACCTCATTTTCTTGATCCACCTTGACCTTGGTCATTGCACACAGCACAGTCCTTTAATTTTCTGTCTCCCAGGGGAAACAATAAGTGTAGTTTGCCGTCAAGTGTTGTTCCAGTTCAATATTGCTTTGACTACGTCGTTTTTTGTAATTTTTTATGTCTCCCACTAATTGCTTAACTAGCTGTTTCCTAAAAACTCGCTTGACTTTTGCAATTTGCGGATTGCTTATGGTAAATAAAATATAGGAGTTTACTATAGCACTTTCCAATAACCAGAAAAACACTTTTCTCTACCATTTTATAGATTTTTGGATAAAAGCGTGGGAAGATGTGTACTGATCTGATAGAGCAACACCCCCCCATTATTGATTTGTATTTGCAAACTGAAGTTTCTTTACACTTTATACTATATGTAGGTTATACTTTATACTATAAGTGTTTCTTTATACTTTCTCTGACTCCCCCCTTCTTGACTCGTCTAACTGTTTTCGTTGAAGCATCGTACAATGAGGTAAGCATTGTAACTTCATTGCTATCTTTCAAAAGCACAAGATAAAATTTATCATTCTTTCGAAATGCCTTGGTCTCTGCCTTTATTAGTTTAACTGTTGGAACTTGTTTCTTTTAGTTTTTATTTTACTTTTTTGGTTCTTTCTTACAGGCCTAACTCGCATGGGTAAGCCTTTTTGATTCCCCATAATTATACCTGATAGGTGTACTTTCATGTCATATAAGGCAGACACTAATTCAATGCTAGTATAAAAACAGTCTGTAAATACATGAAAGCCTTCTACACTACTGTAATCGTCTTCAAATTTTTTTACTAAGTGTAAAACCCAGAAGACAAGTGTCTATTCTGCTCATTACAAGTAAATCTGGTCTTGTCTTGTCAGGTTTTCTGTTGTATGCTTGGCCACAGACATAGCTGGTTTTTTTATTCTGAAATTACAAAGATTTTTATACCCCACTTTATGGGTTTCTCTTTGTTATAAACCTTAAAATAAACTTTCCCTTTAAAGGCTGTGGTACTTTCATCTACACTCACCTTGTGCTGTGAAAGATAATATTTTCTATATTGTTTATCCAAATATTGTACCACTCTACGTACTTTTCCAGAGCATGTTAAGGATCCTCCTGCAGGACTACTAGTATAAGGAGGACTAACTTGTAAGTTCCAAAATATTTTCTGAAATCTGACTTTGGAAAATCTTCAAAAAATGTTGGTAATCTACATAATTGGAGGAAAATTAATCTTCCAATTCTGGTTTTGGATCTAATTCCATGTTAATAAGCATCCCCATAAAAGCCTTCATTTCTGGAAGTGTTACATTCATCCAGGACCACCAGATAGATTTCTTCCGTAATGGGGTATTTTTTTATATCTTATCTTTGGTGTACCTGTTTGTTTCATTAACTATTTCAGTGAGTAAAGAGTCTGTAAAAAATAACTTGAAGAATTCTAGTTCTGTTTGAGAGTTTGGCCTTGTGGTGCTTTAAAGCCACTGCTATTTAAATTTAAAAACTTAAATTTTTTTTAAAACTTACATCATTGTTGGTCCATGCTCTCCAGCCTCCATCATCTCCTTCATCCTCTTCTTCATCTTCATCAGCATAATCAGGTTCATTTACACTGATGTCCACATTGTCATGTTCACTTACACTCTCGCTTTCAAATACACCTTCATTTTGCACTTGGTTATCTTCTCCTTCTTCAGTGTTCTCTACATAATCATTATTTTCTTCATATTGCTCAATTGGGACTTCTGATAAAATGCAGTTTCCATCACTCTCAAAATCAATGTCATGTAGTTCACTTTGCAACAGTTCTTCAAATTGTTCTCAGGTGTTTGAGTCAACATCGCTGTCATGATTGGAATCACTGTCAGAAATAATCTCATCTTTTAATAGTAATTCTCTAATTTCATCAGAATTATGTACATAAGTACGTTTGTCAGTCATTTTGTAATGGAATAACAACACTTAGTTGCTCAAAAATCATGAATATAAACAAGATAGTCTTAAAATGTTATGCCTACATTAAATGTTTAAACTACGTTACTAATATTTACAGTATAATACACACAAAAAATAATTACAGTAACCACTCATTAGAACTGAATATTCACACAATAAATAAATAAAAGATTATAAATAAAAAGTTATAATTAAAGAAAATGAAGAAATAAAAGACAATACATAAATAAAAGCAGCAATGACAAGCTACAACTGCAAAGGCGCGACTGTGGAATGCAGATGTTTACAAATTTTGGGTGGAAGAATTATAAGCAATAAGTGTTGCCAATCGCTAAAATGAAATCTTCATTAGCTTTCCTTCTTTTCCTAATAACCAGATAAATCTTTTAAAAATAAAAATAGACAAATATGTTGAATGGTAACCAGTGGTGGACCTTCCTAGTGCTTAGGGAAATCACTAGTGGTCACCAGTGGTGGCCATCCAACCTCAGGGAGAAAAACAAATAAAAACTTCTCCAAGTTGACACAGAAATGGTGGTGGCTGCCAGTGGTAGTCCATCCGACCTGAGAAGACAAAGCTTCAATAATCAACTTAGAGTTGGTGTAGAAATTAATGGGCCACCAGTGGTGGCCATCTGAGTGCAAAGGATTAATATTATGATAATATTTTGAGTTCAACAAAAGCATGTCCAATAAGATACAGCTGTATACAAAATTTGGAAAATAGAATGATTTTTATTGCATTAAAACAAGAGTTTGTAAATTTTGCTAAAAATTTATCATTGTTTATACTCATCAAAAGGTGTGATTTTTTAATTTTTTAACAAATATTTTCCAGATACATTTCTTTTTATTTTTTTTTTAATTCTTAATGAATAGATTTATCATTTGATCACTTAGGATGCATACTTAAAAGAAAAAATACTCAAATATTAAATTAACTGACTATTTTTAGTGACAAATTTTGAGCTATGAAATCTAAAGCAGATAATGTTCTGCACTAATTTAATAGAAATTTTGAAATGATCCTTTCCTCATTTTACAGGGATAATGTTTTTTTTTGTGACTTGTATGCTGAGAATATATTTTAGCAAAAGAGATCTAGGAAGGCAAGAAAATTTTTTAAAATTTTTGTATTAAAATTTTTTTTGAAATTTAATGTAATTTATGTGCGACTTACAGATAGGGATCTGGTATATGGAAGATCACTAAACAAAATTCTACTTTGGCAGGTTTCCTCTTTAAAAAGGCTTCAAGCAGTTTTTTTTATAAGAATGAAATATTACTGTAGTTTAATCAGTCTGTTAATGTAGCCCATCGGGCTGGTCCAGTGGTTAACGCAACATCATGAATCAGCTGATTTTGAAGTTGATAGTTCTAAGATTCAATCCTAGTAAAGGTATTTGCTTTTATAAGGATTTGACTACTAGATCGTGGATACTGATGTTCACTTTGGTGGTTGGGTTTCAATTAATCATATTTCTCAGGAGTGGTCGACCTGAGATTGTACAAGAGTACACTTTATTCACATTCTTAAATATCATCCTTATTAATTCTCTGAAGTAATACCTTATGGTAATTCTGAAAGCTAAACAGAAAAAGAGAGTCTGTTAATTTAAATCATCTGTTAAAATTAGGGTCTTGAAAAATATTCTAATGAACTTTTATAAAATGTAAAAGTAGATAAACTTTTATAAGTGTAAAATGTAAAAGTACATTATTATTATTATTTATTAGTATAATAAATAAACTATTAAATTATTTATACAAATATCAGCTAAAGATTTTGATAGCTGTAATCCAAATTCACTGTAGCAGATTTCATCAATAGTGTACTAATTTGTGGTGTATCTTTGAAAACAGCAATAGCTTACTTTTTCATTATACTTCTATGATTTTATCAGCCTCACTGACCATTGGTAACTCAATTCCACACAATAGTGTATTGTTTTGGAATATTACAATTAAACATTTGGTATTTTGAACTCAATGTTTCTAACTTTCACACCTTCCAATGGTGTGAAAGAATTTGAGCTAGAATAATTGGCTATAGAATAGTCATAGTTAATCATTAATTTATTTACAAATCACCAGCATATAACATAATTATCTTTGTTATTGCCGGAGATCATTCATTTTTATTCTTATTTAATCTCTTTTGTTGATATGTTGTATATTTTCTATTCTGGTACCTTGTTATTTCAAAACCTTAGTAAGGTACATGACTTATTCTTTGTAGCCTTTAACTTTTCTATCTGCTTCTTATTTTGTAATAAATTCCAGGCATTATGTTGAAAATAAAAAAGGAATATATTTAAAATAAAATTAAAAATTTCAAGCTAAAACATTGTTTAAATAAAAGAAAAAACTAGTGTTTGGTTAATCACTAAAAAAAAATGTATAAACTGAACACACGAGTTGTGAGCAGTAAAATATTTAGGAATGATTATGTAATTAAATATTGTCATAGTATGCATTTTAATTATGTCAGTATAGCACAAAACAATGTAACACTAATATACAATTATGCAGACAATTGCTTTCCTTTTAGCTCAACAACAAAACTCAATATGAACATCATTAA
>JAAAKQ030002291.1:2244-12742 GCA_010016005.3 Zanna intricata | reverse complement strand
ATTTTATCACTTTAATATAAATTGATCTTTTTATTAATACTAAGTTTATACAGATAATCTAATAAAGTTATTTTAACCTAACCTTTTTCATAATTTTTTCTCATAATTTTTGTAAGGTCTCTTTAACAAGAAACTAAGTCCTTAGACTGCTTAGCAACGAAAATCATATGTGAAAGAATAAATGAACTAAATGGTAAGGAAACCAAAGGAAAATAATAGTTCAATGGTTGAAAAACTTCAGAAGCTTGTTTTCCATCTTGGAGAGTTGTCAGAAGAATTCAACCAAAGCAGTAAATATGATGCTTGTAATGATGAACATTGGATATCAAGCATTGAATTTATAGTCGCAGAATAAAATGTATTACAGTATATTTTATTTTCCCAGAAACGTAAAAACAAAGTATTTTTAATATACCTAGAATACCTATGAGGGGAAAATATAATGATAATGTCTAAAATGGTATCAAATGTTTTGCAAATCTTTACATTGTAGGCTTCAACTAATTCATCTAGATCAAAGAGATTTATGTTACATACATTTTTATGTATGTATGTTGTACTGTTTATTGGTCTTATACCACAGGAGTGACCAAACCAATTTTTTTCAAAAAATTGGCTTAAATATTTCTATATATGAGGCATTGTTCATATTCATTTTTTCTTTTCATTAAAGATATGAGGTATATAGAGAAAAACTAATCAGTTTTCTTCATAGGAATTTTAGAGAAAATTCTATAAAATTTGTTACTTATAGTGCATGTATAAATGATCCAAAATTTTTTTTTCAAAACGCAACCCCTGCCTCTTAAAATCTAAATACATTTTTTTGTTAGTATATACACTCAAAAAATTGTTGAAAGTTTATATTTTATATAAGGAGCCATCAAAAAATGTCTACAATTTTTTAAAATTATAGTACCCAATCCTAGAATGAGAAAAGTTTTTAAAATTTACTTATTATTTTATGTAACAAAAATATAAAAATAATTATTAATATAATAACATTATAATTATTACATTTAGAATAATTATGTATAATTATTATAATTAATAATTATATAATTATTAATAATTAATTAAAAATTATAATTAATAATATATTATAATTATAATTATTTAATGTAATAAAAGCTGTGCAAGGAGTTGCACTAATTGCATTGAGAATATGTATAACTTGTGGCAGGAAAACATGATAAACTTTACCACTTTCTTGTTTAACTTTTTTAAGTAAAAATGTATCTTTAATTGAATAAAAAATTAAGCTAACTTTATTACAGATCTGGCCTACATTCAGGTATTTTCATATGTGAAATCTGTTACAAATAATAAAAATAACTTTTACTTTAACAATAATACAATTTTTTGTATTTATATATATATATATGAACCACAAGTTTCTTTGTCTGTCTGTTTGTTTATATATCCAATGAAAAAGTTGCATATTAGTATTTAAAATGACATTAATGGGACAACTCTGTGTGTGAGTGTGTGCGCGCGCGCGTGTGTGTGTGTGTGCGTGTGTGTTTGCATGCGCATGTAATAGCAAGCTGACATGGTTTTCTCTGATTATCGTCCTGAAAATAGTGCTCACTGATGTCGACTACAGCTTGGTTCCATTTAGCGTAGATGTAATTTAACTTTGTGAGACCTAATATTCAGAAATTAACTGCTCTGCTGAGTGTTCTACTGTAGTTCTCTCATACTTAAGTGTAATTTATACCTATTAAGTGATTTAAATTAAAATAATAACTGTAATACTTTGTGATATTGCAGTCCTGGAGACTAAAAAAAAGTCAAGACCTCTACAACCTTCCAGCTTCAGTACCTAATCTATTTATAAAAATTTGTAATTTCTGTACTTGTACGTATGTGTTGATGCATGTATTTATCAAAATTATTCATAAATGTATTTATCGAAATTATTCATAACATGAGTAACAGTTTCCTGTTACTCATGTAACAGGATTCATGTTCTTAGGCTACATGAATTTTTTATCCATATAATAAAATAGTAATTCTAGCATCATTATGAATTATATGTTCAGCCAATTGTATGATTATTCACAAAATATTTTCTATTCAGAATGAATAGTACTGCAATAAGTTTTATTGAATTCAACTTTAGAAGTCACTTTAGCAATAAAATCTTTGTGTTTACTCTCTTACAAGTTTAGAGTAAATTATTGTATATTTCAATTGGTTACTGCCAGACACAACACAAATATATAAATGGAAAAAGTTTTCCTTTGGGAAGCTTGAGCCTGTTCTCAGCCGGATGTCTGTTGATTGAATTTGAAGGATCAATGCCCAGAAACAAGACATTCAATAAATTTTTAAATTTAATATTATAACAGTTGTAATATGACCATTTGATAAATGTTAAGATTAATTATTTTCCTAGTTAATGAATTCATTTAAGATTTGCTATTTTTCAGACATGAATATTGGCAGTAGTAGATTTAATTGTATACCACTACAAATATAATATTGATTAAACTCAACACTTGTCTTAATAAAAGAAATAATAGTAATAACAACAAAAACTTATCAGTTTTTATGTTTAGTAGAATACCATATGAAGTACTTAATATTAACTTTTTTATCTAATTTTTATTTTTTAAAGGGGGCAAAGATAATGATTTATGGAATAATTTTGTTAAATGTTTCACTTTGAATAAAGTCTACTATGTTTAAAATACACTTTAATAATAATTATCTCAATTCATAACTTAGTGTGGGTTATATATTATAATGCATCTATTCAATTACGTTGTGCATTCAATAAAGTTATATAGTGCTGAAGTGCCTTCTTACAAATTTAGAACATTATTTATGCATTTTCCCATGCCATAGAATAAAAATTAATTTTGTCAGAGAGTGTTTGTTTTATATTTTGTTTTATTATACTATTATTGTAACCTTGAATATGCATTAAATATATTTTTAGAAGAAAGATGAAATGATTCGTGAAAAAATGCCAAACTTATAAAAAAATCAATCGAAGAACCAACTGATATTGATGTTAGTATGTCCCAATTGTTGGGATGGATCACATTTTCATTATGGGGACTTTTAACCCTTTTTGTCACTGTAATTTGGCATTGTAATTTTCTATCCTCAATAACATATTTTTTTTAATTATTTATTTAATTTCCTTTAATTAAAAAGGGAATTGCATTTTCCTTGAAGTAATCTGGTTTTTGTATCATATAAATATATATATATAATTTTAATTTATTTACTTTTTTTTTTTTCATTTAAACCCTGATTGTGAAAACTGCAAAGTAAATCAATCATATATATTATGTTACTCTTCTGTTTTTATTATTTCTTTCAGATTGAAAAAATAAAGAAGAGACATCATATTTTCTTTTAGAAAAATAATTTCATGAAGTCAGTTTTTTTATTCTTTGGAAGTGAATCTAATATCAAATGTTTTGTTTACAGCACAATAATTTATTATTCTCCCTCTATATTTTTTTTTCCTATTATCACTGTTACTCTCTTCTGTGGTTGCTTGAACCCTAGAGGTTTTTAACCTTATCAACAAGCCTCACCATTTCTTTTGCTTTCAATTTTACTTCATCTGCTCCAATTTCAGTAAAATGCTTTTAAGCTTCATTCAGACATCTTAATTTTAGAATGGTCTTTTCCTGTTTTTCCCTATCATTACTGTTTTCACCACATTATCTTCTAGTTTTCTTAATATGTATCCAAACACTATAATTATCTACTTTTAACCACCATTACTTGGGTCACATATTTCTTATTTTCAATTAGTTATTTTCTGTTCTTCGTCCCTTGCACAGCAGTAAAGATTATTTTTTGTAGACTTCTCTTTTCTAAGATTAGGTTATTTGTCTCATATCTTATGTTCTGATCAATGTAAAAATGTTTACAACTATATATTACAGATTATATTAAAAGAGATTATATTTTAATTTTTGTAACTGACAGAAACTAACTTGAAAGAAGTCTGAGATAAGAATATTTGTATCTAACAACTGCAGCAATCTGATCCTTTATTTCTCTTTTGGAATCATTGCTCTCAGCAGTTTTATAGAAACTAGTTACTTACAACTATATAGTTGTAATTCCACGCTATGGAATTTCAGCAAATGTCAAAATTTTCAGTCTTCCTGAAATCCACTCCTGTCGCAACTTTTCTTACTTTAATTACAATAATATTAAATACAACTTGAGAGTTCATCTCCTTGTATAACTTCTGAACCATCGTAAAGGTTTTTGTCACTGTTTTCTTGAATATTTTTTGTAATTTATCAAAATATTATAAATTATAAAGGTTTTTCTCAAATTTATTATACAATTTATTTATTCTAATTATTTTTAAAAAATTTTATGTAAAATTTAATTAAAGTCAAAATCTGTTATTTGCCCATAACGCTCCCATTATATGCCCACAACACTTAAACATTTTTTTATAGACTTTCACTGTTAAGGGACAATGGAAAAAAGTTATAATCCAGCCAAACTTAACCTATGCTCGCTTCGCTCAATAATCTTCACTCACCAACCTTTGCTCGCTAGCCAGTGTTAGTGACCAAAATGAGTGTTAGTTAAGTTTGGTTAAATTATATTTATAATTTTATAAATGTAATAAGTTCATCTGGAGTTCATTTGTCACTAAAAAACATTTTTTAACAAAGTATCTAATCTACAGACAAATGTTTAAGCTTTGTGGACTTATAACAGAAGATTTTGACTTTAATTAAAATAATAATTGATCTGATTACTTTCCTCTGTAAAGAATATATTCTGCTTTACTATTCAGTTCAATAAACAATAAATTCAAATATTTAACTATTTGTTCCCTTGAAACAAATTAAAATATAAATTCACCACATCAAATAAATTATTTAAATAAAATCTGGGGTGTTAATTCAATAGTATTTTTCTATTTGTAATTAAAATACAGTAAACACAATGGTGTTAAAGATTAAAGTATTGAAAATTGCAGTTTAGCACCAATAAAATTTAAAAAATTGAAAAAATCATTTAATGTCAAGTTGAATGATTCTGAAAACATGTATAATATCTTTTAATTAATCTATTGAAGTCAGAATATCAGTAGGATATTTATTTAAGTATAAATATATTCATTTTTTTTTTTTTTTCAGTAAAAGGAGTCACTTTTTAATTTTTTTCATTTAGCTGTACTTTATACAAGGTGTGATAAAAAAAATATGGTGAATTATATTATAAAAAACAAAGTAAAAAAGTTACCTTAAATATGAACTAATCTCCTTCAAAGTACTGTCCTTGGCTAGTAATACACTTATCTTAACATTGAATCCACGACTGGAAGCATTTCTGGAAGGCTTCTTTTGGAATGCCTTTCAGCTGCTCTGATGTGGCCTTCTCAATGTCAGGAATGGTGTCAAAGAGTTTCCTTTTTAGTACATTTTTTATTTTCGGGAAGTGCCAGAAGTCACATGGTGCTAAATCTGGTGAGTAAGGCGGATGTGGACAGAAAGGAAGACTTTTAGCGGCCAAAAACTCACGAATCATAAGCGACTTGTGACACGGCGTATTGTCATGATGAAGAAGAAAGTTGTTGGCCCATTTTTTAGGTCTCTTTCTTCATAAATCATTTCGTAAACATTTGCAAGGACCCGTAGGAGATGTTAATTTCTTCAGGAAGCTCTCAAATAGTCATTCATCTGTTTGAACGAACAAGTTTGGCCATTTTTTGCACATTTTCATCTATTTTTGAGGTCGAAGGACGTCCCGACCGTTCCTCCTCCTTAACCGACTCATTTCAACTTTTAAATTGCTCATACCACCTGTAAAATGTCTTCATAGTTACCACATTACCACTGATTTTAACATTTCGTAAGCTTCTTTGGCAATTTTTTCAACTTGAAACAAAGCTTAATGTTAATGCGTTGTTCAAGATCCATGTTTCATGACAGACACTGTAAACACGACCTCACTGTAGCGGCAATAGAAGCAGACTGACAAGCCGGAACGTGTTCCAACTTGTCACTGCCTGTCTCAATATATGAGGATGTGAGACATACTAGTTGAAATAGATGCAGCGTAAATAATTGCTGCTATAAAAATTCATCCACTGTATTTTTTTATCACTCCTTGTATAATAAAATTAAATTGTATTATTAAATTGTTAATTAAAGTTGTTTGAATATAAAAAAAAACTATGTATATTACTGAAATGAAAATAACGTTTTAAGTAATTGAAATAATGCAAAAAAACAGATTTTGTGAAAATAGATTTTCCTTTCCAAGAAAACTAAATCAAAATTTTAAAAAATTTATTAATTATAAATTTTTATCTTCCATTTTATTTTTAATATAATATAATTAATATAAATGCAATATGTTAATATACGTGTGTTTTGAAAACAGACAACAGAATGATTGCAAACAAATTATTAAACATGAAACATAAAATGGAAACAATACATAATTAAATTGTTATTATAGACTTTTAATGATGTAACTAAACCTGACCTAAATGAACCAACTTTCTGACCTGTTGCGTATAATTCTCAGATCCATCATGAATTTCCTCATACTGTTTGAGATAATTCCAGTACACCCAGACTAAATAAACAAAATTGTTATTAAATGTATTTTTTTCTTGAATACATTTTCATGACCTATTATTTAACATTCAACTCTAGTTTTACTATATCTTTTATGGGTTACAGAGATTTATACAAATCTATGCACATAACCAATCATGCATATTGATATATAATGCATTTTATAATATAAAATGTATTATATATGCATAAACTATTTCTAAAATAAAATTTTCTAAGAATAGTATTGTTATTTATTTTTTTCATAGTTTATTTCAGTCTTTGTTCTAGCTCTGATACATATAAAGTAACTGAGGTGTAAGAATACTAGTCACAATCGCCATCTCTAAGAACAATGACTTTCATTATGTACCTAGACCCTGTGGTAAAATGAGTGAAGTCACTTGTAGGGCTGAATATTATCGGTTTTTCAGTGAGCTTTGTCATGCTGTTATGCATAAATATATCTGATTCAATGAAGAAGACTCACTCCTCAATTTATCTAGTTAGCCTGGCAAGGAATCATTGTCCCTGAGAAAAATTATGCCATTTTCGAAAACAATATAAATCTTGAATCATGTCATTTCTTAATTGATACTAGTATTTTATGTTTCTTTTCAAATACTTTTAATTCTAAAATCTTAAATTAGAAAAGTAACACAATTTTATATTTAAGAATTCTTTTTTGGTCTTTCAAATCGTGTCATACTTTAAGGAATAAAATAACTTCTGACATCCTTTGTATAGTAGATAATTATTGCTAGATAAAAAAAGATATCCCTACAAACTTTCAGAAGTCTAAAAAATTCATTAATAACTACCCAATACCATATTTTTTGAAGATTTTTTACACCACATATTCACACAAAAACAGTGATCAATACGGACAGACTGGCTTTCTCATTGAACAAAAATCCACTGATGACTTTAATCCAAGAAAAGAAAAAAAACTTAATGATTAATTTACAGCATTTAATATCTGACAGAGCTTCATTACTATTTGGGAGAGTAAAATTTTTTACCGTACAGCCAGAGACTTCAGTAAACCATGAAAATTATCATTTTTAGCATCTACATATGAACGGGCCTAGGATACCAATTTTATATAATATTATATTTTAACATAATCTGTTTTGAACTCATATTATTATCCAGTATTTCTTGGCAAATAAAATATTGTTTTATTAAATTTTTATTGCATGAACTCCAACTCATTCAATTATTTTGGACATACAGTTCATGTCAATATGCGAATATTGATCTAATTACATTATTAAACAGTCTATTTTCATTTGTATTGGGTCTCCCTTACTTTTATTTATAGTACTTCTTAATATTACAATGTTAAATAAATAAGCCTTTTACTTACAGTATCTTTATATGTAGTATAAAAATTCTTGCTTGCACAAGACAGACAGTCTCTGTTCAGACATTATATTAAATTTTTCTCATAGCATTAGGCTCATTCAACTCTACAATACAGTATGTGTTTAACTATTTTCATAAGTAATAAAAATCTTTCAACAATTAGAATTTATTATCATTTTGTTTAATTTCAGATATAAATTTCTTAAAATAATATTTGGCCTACTTATAAATATTCCTTACTAAGGTGGATTGTGGGTGGATAGTGATAGTGGACGGTTTGTGGGCGGTTAGTAGGTCGATTTTTGATGGAGGGTTTGAACTTTAAGACCTGAACAAATTTAATATGATTTTTATTACATGCGTTGATGATGAAAATAATACATGTTATCAAGCACATGAAATAGATGTTAATGTGCAGGATTTTAATAAGAAAGAAGTTATAAAATTAGTAAAATTAGAATATGACAAACATTAAAACGCATTCGAAAATCTGATGAAAGAACCGCTGCAGCTGCAAAATATGGGATTTAAAAATCAAAAATTCAAAAACTTCGAAAGAAAAGCACGATTTTTCTTTAATCAAAATCACAGTCGTGCTCATCAGCACACCAAAAAAGTAAAAATAACGTTGAAATCATCCATGTTAGTGGTTGAGACAGTTTTGATCAACACATTGTAAGTCAAAAAGTTACACAAAACATAATGAATTGCCAAAATTAAATAAATTACACGATGAACATCAAACGAGTGTTCAATTTTAAGGTTCCAGAACTACACTCCAGCTATTCTAAAAGAGTTAGGCTTTGAGGTGTAAAACAGATAATATTAGAAAACTTTGGATTCAGAAAAAAGACATCTGGTGCAAGAGGGTGGAAGATTTAAGAAAAATGACAAATTGCTGAAAAAAATATTCTTCGATTATTTATTTGGACAAATCGTAAATTTTAACGTCCTATTCGACTACAAAATCGGTGTTAGATGACAAAGCTGCAAGAGTTAATGTGCCGATTAAAGGTAATCGGTTGATCATAATCCATCCTGGAGGAAAATTAGAGATCATTCCGGTCGCGTCTTTAAATTGTAAAACGAGTTCAAAATGTGGAGACTATCAAAATAGCGTCAAAATAATAATTTCATTCAGTAGGCATCTAAATAATTACTTCCTTATTCTTCCCTACCCGTAATCAGTGGTTGTTAACGTTAATGTGCCATACAACAATTCACCTCTGAAGAAGCCTGCTGTAATATAAAGCCTATGAATTATTGGTTAGAAAAATACAATATTCCGTTTAATAAAGCAATTTTAAAACCACAATTGTATGACATAATTAAATCATATAGAAATTCAAAAATATTGTACCTTTCTGATGAACTATTAAAAAAATACGGCATCACATTTATGACTTCCACCTTACCATCCCTATTTAAATGTGGCGAGACGGTATGGTTGTCTCTGAAGAAATATGTTGGTAATAATAAACCATATACGCGTACAATTTCTATGTCAGATAATAAAAAATTCCATTAGGAAAAATTGAATGAAGGATGATTGGAAACCATATTATGAACCCAAAAAAAGCTGCAGTTTAGTAAAAGACGATGGGACCGTTAATTAACGATATAAGATTAAATTTTTCATACATCTAGACAGTGCTAGTGAAAGTGACTGTTCCAATGAATATGATAGATTGATTGACTGGAACTTAAGCCAGGTCAGAATTTTAATTTTTTTATAATTATAATTAGAAATATTCCAATAATTACTAAAAATTTCCCAACTATTTAAATTATTACTAATAATTAAATACTTTTAAGTAATTACCTGTTTTAATATTTCAGTCTTGATAACCAGTTTTCAAATATGTTATCGTGTTATTGTATGTAAATATATAAGGTGTTTTTTCAGTTGGGCACAAAAACCTCCCCATTACATGATCAAGGGGAGATTTTGTTTTGTAGCCTACCGGTTCCAGCATGTTATTCCACAATAAATTGGCAGCTGTTGGTTAAAAAAACAGAAAAAAAATTATTATTTATAACTAATAATGTAAAATATATTATTATTTTTTTAAGTAATAAAGAGAACAAGAAATTTTTATTTTTTTAAATCTTAAAAGGAATTTTTTTTTATTTATATTTTATTTTATAATTACTGCATAAAATCCGAATAGAATCTTTACCGAAATGAAATATCATTTCATAAGGTGAAACGTGCAAAACGTACGTTATTTAATAACGTGAGTACGACTGGTACTTGATAGGGAATCTTGGAGAGCTGTATCAAACCAGTCAAATGACTGAATAAAAAAAAAATCTACAAATTAAAATTAACCATGTGGCAGCTATTTTTATATCTTAAAAACTCATCCGAAGTTTTAAAAGAAGCATTGAAGCATTGGGATTCCTAGTCCCAGCTCAGTTAGGGCCGACGTAGTTCTGGTTCCCATTGTGCCCTTCTTGCCGGGGTTTTAACTCTGTCATCCCATTATTGGCTTTAGTTCGACGATTGCTGTTCCTATAATTTTGTATTATTTCCTGTGTCTGCACTGTCTTTATATGTTATT
>JAAAKQ030002280.1:0-18898 GCA_010016005.3 Zanna intricata | reverse complement strand
AATAATTAATAATTTACAGCAGAGCAGACAAATAAAAAATATTTTAAAAATAATGGATTACCAGTGTGAATTCTATATTTCAAGAAATCCTACTGTACAACTACTAGTAATTACACATAAAAAGCTACTCTAAAAAAATAAAAAATAGAAAAATTTAAACAAAGTAAGAATACTAATTATTACTGAGAAACACTGTAAACACTTTTTACGCTGTAAATCCTCTATAACCAGTTTTTCAAGTTATTTTTAAATGATTTAATGTTTAGCGAGTTTTTTTTATTAATACAGGTAGTTTATTAAAGATTCTTGGGGAACAATACGTGTAAAATTTATTAAATGTGTAGAAAAATTTGTTTTTGGCACGTAAAAGTTATCCCTAAATCTGAACTGTTGTCGGTATATATTATTTTCTTTTGGTTTGCTACCACTCCATTGGTAAAACAAATTCAAAACTTTATAAACATATAGATGTTGTAGTGGAAAGAATTTTAGATTAAAAAAAATTGGTCTCGAACGTTCAGTTTCAGCTTTTTTTGCAATTATTCGAATAATTTTTTTTTTTGCACGTTGGGAATAGAAATTAATTTTATGTCAAAAGCCGCTCCATAAAAAGGCAATCCATAATCTAATCTACTTTGTACCAAAGAAAAATAGTGTTTTCTACTAATCTCTAGAGGACATAGATTAGTTAGGATTAATTAATTTTCTATAATAAACCTTGAAATATTATTATAGTTTTTCCTTACCAAAGATTATAGCAACTAAGAAATTCTGTTGGCCTTTTATAATTGTACTAGCCGACTCGTCTAGCCAGGACCTGGACCCTCAGGGATCAGGTTAGTCCAAACGGATACTGAGCCAACTCAGAGGCTCCTTCGAGCCTCTTAAGACCAAGGAGCCTATCTCATGGCCACAGATCTTGCTTCACAGTTCCTGGACATCCGCAAAGCTTGCTTCGATTGCCATTCCCATTTACATCCCTTGGACCGTACTGTCTGTTGTCTTCATGATTCCGAGAATAATACTGGTATATAATAATTATAGTATTCAGGCTTTATAGAAATCCGAAAAAAAAACTAAATTAGTAAGTATTGTAACTAAAATACACAACATTTTGAAGAAAAAAATTCATAACTTATTTCTTTTCATGTGGCAGGAATATTATAGTGAAGTTAAAGAATTAATCTATTTTTCCTTGATGAATATCTTTATTTCACAACTTCACGATCCTCAGGGGCGAAGAAATAATTAATATTTTTAATATCTCAACCTTCAACGGGCGAAGTCGATGGTCGAAGGTTGAAAACCTTCCCTTGGATAACAAACAAATATCCTGCAAATTTGAAATTAATTGGTCGGTCGGTTCTCGCGTGATGGGGTAAAAATCACCAAACTTTATACATACATAGTATATATATATATATATATAAATATATATATATGTTTAATCGTGAGTGTACTTAATGCATGCAAAAGTTATCCTTTAAAACAAATATTTGAATTTTTGATTATTGTTTGCAGAGATATTGTAAGAACACTACCACTGAACCTCCCAAAACAGCGCCCCTGAGGCACCCCATTTCTTACCAGTTGATGCTGATAATTGTTCTAGCCTCCCACGAGGTTCTCAACTATCTCACCACTCTAGCCTCATATGCGGTCCCTTTGAGAAGCCCATTATTATTATCAGATATTAAAAATAAAATTTATTTAATATTATTTTCTTTTATTTAACGTAAATTTAATTATAATATTATCCATTTCATTGATTTAAACCCTGCAGATCAAACCCAGATTATGCAGTGATAGAGGCTCAAAGTTCACAGTTTATTAATTCAATCATTAAAGTTTGTGCTTCAACCCCGGAATATTTCCACTACTACATATATTTATATATTAGATATTTTTCGAGATGAAATGTATCTACAATCTTAGCAGTTATGTCAAGAAACATGGGTAAAAGTTTTATTGCAATCGATCGAGTAGTTTTTTTTGTTAATTCCGAACAGGCAATAAACCTCTTTCTCTTTATGTAATAGTACAGATTTAAAAAGAAGAATTTAGTTTTCCTTTTTCATAATTTTTTCATTAGAAAACATTAAGATCACGACAATTTTAATTTACTCGATTCTTTGTTACCAGGAATAAAATATGAATGAATGTTTTTGTGGATTTCAAAAGAAATATATCTGTTAAATGATACAGATCAAATATTCATTGTAATTTTAATGCCGGAATGGCTGATAAATTATTACCAGAAACAAGAGCAGAATTCTACCATCGGTGCTAGGCATAGCAGTTAAAATACTCTTAATCAGTTTCATTTTCCAAGTCATGACGGCCCGTTCCGCCACTATCGCTTGTGCTTTCCTCTTCTTAATTGCCCAATTTCTCAACAATGACGTTAAATACATCCTAGGCATGAGGCAGGCTCGCTCCTTTTCCTATGAAAAATGCACACCCATACCACACTACCTAACAACTTATTTGATAGACCATTTGTCATCAGATACTGAACATTCATCTGTCCGCCCTCTTTTCTAGTCTCTCTCAGACCTTAACTGCCGGCAAAATGTCATCACTAGTATAGAACTCACCCTAACCACCCATTCAGTATTACTTTCTATTGTTAAAATTTTGTTCAATTATTCCAAGTGGTAAGCACCTCCAATTAATTTTCTTCTTTCAGACGTTAGAATATTAATTTACTTAAAAAAAGGGTGAAAATGTTTTAATTACTTATCATATCCATAATTCCTTTTTCATCAACTAAAATCCCTTTTTTTATTTAATTATAAAAAATAAATTTCAGATTTTCTTTAATTAGTTTTTTATAAGTAAGACCTCACTTTTGAAGTAATGAATAATAATATTGTAAGAGCGTTATTATTTTTAGTAATATCATTAGTGAAAGTAAAATGTAATTTATAACAACAACAAAGGTACTGTCTATATAATTGAATATTGTCTAAAATATTAAATTTCTGTGAAGGATTTTCTGCACATATTTTTAATAAAACAGAATAATCCTAGAGTTGTTTTCAAGAAAAAAAAAAAGAAGAAGAATCTGATTTGAACACCACATGACTTCCTTATAAGCCTATTAAAATGCATACATACATTTTTAAAAGTATATAAAATTTTATTTTACTAATAACTTTTTTCATATTTTATTATTGAATTATTATTTATCGTAAATTTTTTTTTCAATTGGAGGTTAATAATTATTAATGAATCAAATATATTTGAATTAAAGAAAAAAAGTTAAAAAAAAGGAAAAGGAAATAATGTCAACTGAGGTGTACAACTAGTTGGTATAACAGTCCTAAATCTAAAATTTCAACATTCTTTAGCTAATCGTTTTCGAGTTGTGTGAGATACGTACTTATGTACGTACATACATACGTAAGTACAGACGTCACGCCAAAAGTTGTCAAAATGGATTCAGGAATGGTCAAAATGGATATTTCCGTTGAAATCTGATAACAACAATTTTTCGCGATTACTATACTTCCTGGGATATCGTACAAGAAAGTAAAAAATAATAAATTACATATTGCAGATGATTCAGCTCCAATTCCTGCAGATTAGAAATACTCCTTCCCCCTAAAATATCATAATAATGTTTAATAAAATGGTTTCTCAGGTTTTAAACACCGAAAAAAGAAGTTAAATTTAAAAAAAAAAATAATTCAGTCGATTAGCTTCATTTTAAATAAACGAATCAAGTAAAATAACAATAGAATTTAGTAGATAGTATTTGACAAATGAAGTAAAAAAAAAAAAAAAATAGTAAAATCTTTTATGTTACATTACATAACAGTTTTACAATAACGTAGTAAAATTGGTTACACTAAATTAAGAACTTTAACATGGAGGGGACAATTCAAAACTTTTAAATGTAATGGGTAGAGTGGTGAACACCCTTTAAAGGGCTCTGAAAAACAAAACTTTTATCATTTTAAAAAAGTTTTTATTACAACAAACTTAACAAAAATGGCAGACATTTAATCTTTTTGAACAATTAGTTCTAAGACTACCCAGTACCTCTTAAAGAACAGTTCGACAGTGAAACATTAGAAATTAAAGTTTAACGAATGCTCATAACTAGAAACGATCTATTTTTCGAAATGAGACCAATACTCAATCCAGCATTTCAGGTGAGTATTCTAACGATTTAATAGAAAGAATAAAGTTGCTTTTTTCAAAAATATTCGATGTACTGGAAATTGAATTTTGATCTTATGATTATCATTGTTGATGTTCATAAATGTACCAAATAACTATTTAATGTTTCTTGCCATTTAAAAAAATAAAGATCTTAAAAAATCTCTCGAAACCAATATATTAAATATTCTCTCGAAACCTTTACCCGAAATAGTGGAAACATGAATACAATGGACTTAGTTATCGTTCTTTACAACTGAATACTTATCTCTATTATTTCAGCATTACTTGAATAAAACGAGTTTATTCTCTGAAGAAAGATTTATGTAGTTATTTAATGAAACAGACAAATTATTATCTATTACAATTTACGGAGATAAATGATTTATTCCTAAAGACAATTTTAAAAAAATAAAGGAATTCTAAAAACAAAGAATTACAGACCTAGTTAAATAAACTTTGCCACCTAGGGCGTCGCCCTCGAGAAACTGCTACTTAGGAAGAAAATATATGAAAGTTTAAAACAGTAAAATTAAAGAATTAACGCTAAATTAAAGAATTAATTAAAATGCTTCAACAAAATATCATAAAAATCTATTAATCCGTTTCAAAAATATCAATAAAAAATTGACCAAAAAAAAAAAATGGAATAAAGCTATCCTCCATTCCTGACGAAATTTCCCGAAAACGAACTCTTTAATAGAAGACAGAGCCCCCCAACTGCTTTTAAAATTTTCATTTGACAAAATTTCCTTATCGATGTAAGACCTGGTGAGAATTTAATTATTAGACAACCTTAAATGCCTACTGTATCTACAACATGCAACTTATATTTAAAAAAAATTAAAACTATCTGAATGGTTGATTAGTCTTCTATTATGTTATGTATTTAAACTAATTACAAAGCTATCTTTAACATATACCTTACGGTATAGGATGACCAAAATTTTGCTGGAATTATAAGAAAATGGTGCTTGGGTATATATGAGAAACCTTTTTCACATGCAACCATTGCCGTATTGAGTAAATTTCAGGTTTTTCTTAACTTTAAGTTTGAAATCTTTTTTTATCCCCTACTTAGACGATGAAATCTACCTCCGCCTTCGGGCATGCCGAAAAGGATTTATTTATTTATTTAAAAAAAGTAACAAAATTTCATTTTAGAAAAGTAGTGAAAGAACCTCAAATAAAAGTTGTAATTTTTAGTTTAACAAGTTTTTTAAATTATACAAGTTTTTCTTGTAGGCATGTTTTATTTAGTGTTTAATGTAGGAGGATGTGAACTATTATTTATTGTACACTTTTTTTTTTAAATCATGGGTTATTAATAAATCATTAAATTTAAACTAACAGATTAAAAAAAAATAAATTTAAAAAAAAAGTATATGATGTCTGATTCATACCGAAATGTCTTCCCTTGTAAGACCCAAATATTTCATTAATTAAAATTTTATTTGGTTGTAACTCTGGAACCAATGAAAATAAATAGCAATAAAATATATCATTGAAAAAAATCTCAATAAGGGGGCTTACTTCAGTTAAGAAAGTCCAAGTGTTTGTTATTTTGAGCTTTTTTGGACACTTCTGGTTCAGTAGATTGCAATCAAAAGAGGAGTTGCATAACTAGATATTGTAACAGTCCTAAATCTAAAATTTCAACATCCTACGGCTAATTGCTTCTGACTTACGCGAGATAAGTACGTATGTACGTCATGCCGAAAGTAGTCAAAATGGATTCAGGGTTGGTCAAAACGGATATTTTTCTTGAAATCTGAAAACCAAAGTTTTTTGCGATCATAATACTTTCTTTATTTCATACAGGAAATTAAAAACTGAATGATAGTAACTATGTTAACGAAACTACACACACCTTTGACGAAAAAAACTCCACATCCTACTTCAGTTTTCACAATTAAAAAAAATTATAATATTGAATTAAATAAATTTTTTTTCTTTCATGAATATTAGAAAAAATACTATTTCTTTAATCCAAAACTTTACCTGCAAGGGGGCTAGGGCTCCTATCAATCGCTTAAAACATCCCTCGGGTAACATGAATGTATGCTGAAAGGGATTGGTTGCTGCAAATTCTGCAAGTTTAAAAGGATCAATTGGTCCATTTTAAAGGGACCGACCCGGTCGGTGGGTTAGTGTAGTTCTGATATTAAAAAAACTAGCAAAAATTCACACATATTTATATTACCCACCGGGTTTGTCTAGTGAATAACCATTGTAAACAGTTATTTCATTGATTTTTGAAGTCGAAGGTGTTGAGGTTCAAATTTATAAAAGTTACTCTTTTACATGAATTAGAATAACAGTCAATGAATACCGATATACTTTTGTGGCTGAAGTTCAATTAACCACACGCCTCAGGAATGGTCAGCCTTAGTATGTAGAAGATTAAATTCTCATTTACATATCATATATATCATTCGCTTTTCATTGGTTCATGGGGGGGGATTGCTTATTGTTCACAAGTTGAACAGATCGCAACGTTCACGTTTTGAGAATAAAAGAAATATATAAGAATATTAGACAGACAATTTATCATACCTCATTATTTTTTCACTAATCCTTTATTAGTTTAATTTTACTAATTAATAAAATAAGTCACCAAATAAAATTTATTTAAATCTCATGATGGTTTCTGAGGTTTTTTTATTATTATTTTATAATTTATTGTAAAAAATGTTTTACAATCACGAGCTAATAGTTATTAATAAATCAATACATTTAAGTACATCAATACATTTAAAAGTTAAAAAAAAAAGTAAAAAGATGTAAAAAAAATAAATAAATAAAAAAAAGTTAAAAAAAAGGAAAAAACGATATGAAGTCTGATTCGAACGATGTGCCTTCCCCTGTAAGATTCAGATGTTTAATTTATTAAATTTTTTTTAACTATAACTCTGGAACCGATGAAAATAAGTACCACTTATAATATATCGTTGAAAATCTCTCAATGAGGGCATATTACAACAGTTAAGAAAAAGTCTAAAATCTAAAGTTTTTGGTTTCTGAGCTTATTCGGATACTTTTGGTTCAGTTGATTCATAACTAGATATTATAATAGTCCTAAATCTAAAGTTACTTTTTATTTTTATTAACACTCTATGGCTAATCGTTTCCGAGTCATGCGGGATACGTACGTACAGACGTCACGCCGAAACTAGTCAAAATGGATTCAGGGATGGTCAGAATGCATATTTCCGTTCAAATCTGAAAACCGAATTTTTCGTTATCACAATACTTCCTTTACTTCGTACAAGGAAATAATAAAAACGTATTGCATACTACTAAAATACCTTTAGCAATTAAAACAACTGCCTCCTATATTTACAAAATATTTCTCTCGATTAAAATTTCATGGATGGTTCTTCTTAATGGGTCAGGATGTTTCGTATAATTTGGGTGCACTCAAAATGTGCTTTTTATTAATTATTCTTTTAAAATTACTCTATTTGCACACTAATAATTTTATATGACGTAATAGATAATATTATTCCATTGGCGTTTATTCAGTTGACCTAGGAGTCCAGTAAATTGTTCCACCTCTTCCGATCCAGTTGGTATATCATATATTTTAATAATGGTAGCTCCTAAAGTACAAACAATTTTTATTATGATAATAATTTTTCGTAAAAAAAAGAAGAAATAACATAAAATGAATGACGAGAGAATGTCTAGAATGAGATGAAATAACAGTATACAGTTTGAAAATAAACACAATGCAATTTCAGTCAGAATGAATCGAAACAAGTAATTTTATTTTAAAAAATAAATAAATAATATTGCTCTTTAACATTGCTTATCTTTAAAACCTTTTATTGTGACGTTATATAAACGAGAATGTTTGAAAAGATTTTTTCCAGCAAGATAAGTACAATTAATCTTAAGAAAGTTTTTAATTAACATTCATAGTTATTAAGTCATGTGAAACATTAGTTACAATCGGGTAAAATAGAAGCGAAAATTTTATATAAAATATTCTTTTATTTGTAAATATTTAATTTAATTTTTTGTCATCGTTAAATTTTATTCATGTATTTAAAAATACGAAGTGCTTACTTCGATCTGTAGCCTACGCGGATTTGCTAACTCGTTTATTCATGCAAAAACTAATGTAATTTAAATAAAAAGCTTAGTTAGAATAACAAACATCTATGTTGTTAGCAAAAGCTTCATTTGAACTCCAGTACACTTCAGTTGAGTGTATTCATTCAAAAAAAAAAAAAACAGTTCCTAGATGAATCACAGCCGTGTTGTTAACATAGCTTGTTAATTGAAATTAATCAGTAGCCTACTAGTTGATGGACTTTTTAACTTTAAAGTTTTTACAATTTTAACGTATCAAAATTTTTTCATTAACTTTATTCGGGTTTATATTTTAATTGTCATTATTATTTCTGCCATGTATAATTGAAGCAGTAAATGATTAATTTTAGTACAGATCAATATAAACAGTGATATATATTTAAATGTTATTTATATACAGTTCTCAATTTAATTTTAGATAAATACTTTTGTTTTTCAGAACATCTGAAAATACAAATATAAGATTGAAACACAGTTAAAAAATAAAAAGATAACTATAAATTAAAATTAATACCCTGTAGATAAATTTATATTGGAGACTGTAAAGATATTCCCTATATGTTTAACTCGGATTTTAATTCTACATAATGTTTATAAAGTATGTCAACCTGAAATAATTTTAAAACAGTTAAATTTAACAAATAAATTTAAATGATTAACTATGTAAATACCTTTAAATGTTAACAAATACTACATTTAAGTGTTCTACTTTTCCATATAAGATCACCAAATTCTAAACAGCAACGCTTCCACGCAGAAGAAAAGATTGAATTTTAAATTTAAAGAGTAGGATTTTCGTGTTTTAGGGATAAAAATGGAGCCTCAATGATCCTAGGAAGACACCGAAGGGGGGCTCCGCTATAGGAGCCCTAGCAGGAAGGGCAACTGATAATTTAATTTGCTGCCACGACCTCCAGGGCTGGCCGATGACATGCCGAGAGGCGATTCCAGCCGCCCCTGGAAAGACGGTGAGGGAGGTTTAGTCGGTAGGGGGTGGAAGTAACACTGTTTCATCGT
This sequence comes from Zanna intricata, assembly GCA_010016005.3. Lineage (NCBI taxonomy): Eukaryota > Metazoa > Arthropoda > Insecta > Hemiptera > Fulgoridae > Zanna > Zanna intricata. The sequence continues at coordinate 9,616 of JAAAKQ030002280.1, read as the reverse complement.
CGCTATGGCTCCATTTACAGTGCCCACTTAGCTTTGCTAGGTCAGGGCGGCTAGCGTCATGACTTTGAGCCCGACGCTGACCCTGTAGGAAGTGCGTAAGTGCATTCCTTCACTACCGTTCAAAAACATAATTAAAAAAAATAAAAGGTAAAAAAGGAAAACAATTGGGTTGGAGCTTCGTTTAAAAATCACAACTAAAGAAACCGCTAAAAATGTTTTAAATAAATTATTACATTATATTACAATATTATAACATTTAAATTAAAAACAGTATATACAACAAATAATAAAATACGTAAATAAAGAGGAGCCTTCCATAATAATAAATAATGAAAATTATTGTAATTTAGAAAAAAAAGGAGTGTACGTATAAACTTAATTGTGAAAATTGCGTTCTAAAATAAACCGGAATAACAAATTGTTCATTCTCCATAAGAACTAAAGAACGTATTAATTATATAATTAAAAATAATAAAGAATGATCGAATTTTGCAAAACACATTTTAGAAACTGGACATAATTATAATCCTAGCGAATTCAATAAAATATTCACTAATAATTGTCATAAAAACCGCAAAATAGAACGATTTCATATATATTTGAATAATAATAAATTAATGAAAGAGAAAAAGTCAAATTCGATAACGATATCCTATATAAACAAATTACACAATAATTATTAATTAATAGGTTGGTGCTATTCCATTTCAAACTTCTTAATATTTGTTAACACATTTTTGTTAACTTTGATTTGATTTATATTTTTTATGATTATTGTTATTGCTTTTTTCCTGTTTGATGGATGTGTGACTCTGTGTTGTGGAGTGCTAAACATTCTTATTTCGCAATTATTGCAGCTGGTTGCGTCATTCTTTTTCCTTGCCCACGATTAATTTTCTCTGTTCACACACTCGCAGGTGCGTGCGCGTGTTAGTACGAGCACTCTTTTTTTTGTTCTATCGTCCTTCTACTCAGTCGGCCTTTACCATCGAAGCGAATAACAAGCTTCCGACTCCTGGGTTTGCCATTTTTTTGTCATTCGCATTCTAACAAGTTCAATAAATTTTAATAATTTCAATAATGGTATTAATTCTCTTCAATTTGAATAAGATTCTATATTGTTCGGGACCAGCCCGGCTCCGCTGCTAGTGACTTTATTATTTTCTTTCGTCAGTTTACATCGGTCGCTGTACCGTTACCAGTTTTAATTTTTGTTGGAACATTCGTCGTCAATATTATTCGGCAGTGTAACACAAAACTTTATTTTATTTCTTTCGTCGATCCACGTTTTATTTCTTTATATGACTGTTATTGTGCAATCGGTTCTTACTTCTTTAATTTCCATTATTAAACTTCAATTGTTGCTGTTCTTCTTCGCTTCTTGTTTGATCTCCGTAGTCCTGAATATCTGGATGCGTCTCTCTCATATATTAAAGCTCTACGCTTCGTCTTCGAGTATCTTCTGTCTTTCGTATCATGTGGAAATATTGTAAAGCTAGTTTTTTGTTTAAGTTTTTTATTGTTTTATGAAATTGATTGAAAATAACCTTAACAGTATTGTTACATATTTTGTAACATTTTTCTACATGCTTTTGAATATAATATTAAACATTAATTTAAATGTTTAGACAAAGTGCAGTTTTGGAATTGTTTTAATTCTAGATATTCCATAGTATTTCCGTAAACTGTATTATTTATATTAATATCATTAATTCATATGTTTAATATTTTTTTTATATCCTCTAGTTTATATTTTACAGTTATATAAAATATCTCGTTATGGGCCATTATGTTGTGTTATTATTCTCTTATTTTTTAAATTCTGGCCAAATAATATTTTTTGTCTTATTTGAAGACTTGTTATTATGTTCATTATTATTATTATTATTTTGGTATTTATAATTTTTATAGAATATTTTTTTAAATTACTCAAAACATACCTATAATTATTCATTTTATTTATTAGTGATGCAATTGATGTATATTTCAAATTTAAATTAATTATTGTTATATTATTTATAGTATATCTCCGTCTTATGACTTTAAAGATACATTATACAGTCTTTTCTACCAGAGCATTTTATTGTGGTTACCTATTTCAATTATCCTCGCAAGGCTATTATTTGGCAATTGTGCTAACAATATTTGTAAACATCTTACGGACATGGCGTTATATTTTTATTAACATATAACTTATTTTATTAATTGACTATCGACTATTATGAACTAACAATTTTAAATTCATTTTAACTATAATGATACATAAAAAATTAAATATATAAATATTAAATTAATAAATTCAAATATTCCCTGATAATGGAGAAGTGACTACGAAAGCGCTCGGATACTTATATTAAAAATTGTTAGCAAGTGGGAATATTATTTTATGCAAAAAATAGTCAGCTAATTGTTCTAAGTAATCCTGAGGCAGCTTTATCTTTACTAAGCTGTTCGTTTGTTATATTCGTTTCATACTAAAGCAATAGCACTCAATTTCTAGTTTTTTATTTTCAGAAATTATAATTATATAATTAAGTAAGATTTACTGATTTGACAAATTACTTTTATATTAAAACGAATTATACTAAATATATTTATACGAATTATATTAAAAATGATTAAAATGTTGCACTTTATTATTATTTTTTTTAAATTTAAATGGATCTGTTTAAGCGTTATAAAATTTTATATAATTTTCTTATTGCAGTTCAGTTAGTGGTATGATCAATCACAATCCGGACAAGATCCGAACAAATCGAAAGATCAGAAAAGTCGTACTAAAATTTTAACCGTTCTATAGTAAGTCAATATAATGTCAAGCAAAAACTTATTTTAAAGTTGTCCAGATTTAAATCATTTACAAATAACGGAATTTAAGCTATCCTATGTAAATCATACCACATAGTTCATAATTTCTCGGTTAAAAAAGAAGAATATGTAGATTAAAAGTTTGAGAATTTCAGTTGCTATTGTAAGCTAACATCTTGTGCATTTATCGTTACCGAAATGAGAAACTGTTATAGATAACAATCCAAAAAATCTTTTAGTTTCAGTAGATTAATTAATAGAATGGTTCAGCTGTAGATATTTAGGGTAGTTCTGCACTAAGTTTATTTATTCAACAGATGAAATATCACTTAAGAACATGAAATCTATTTTCTCGTATCAAATAACTCATCGAAATATTCTATTAAAAACTTATAGAAACAGTTGAATAAAATTTCATGTTTAATAATATTATGGCTATGTTATTATAATTATTTTTTATATTAAAAATTCTCTTTTACATTGTAAAAATCTATTAAAGAATTGTATTTTAATACGAGAGAAATCTAAAAAAAATGGTTTTCGTGTTAAAAAGTATATTTCCTGAAATAAGAACTCAGCAAAATAGTATTAATAATTTACTGAACATAAACGAATTTGTTAAATCTATGAACATGAATTAATGGAATTAGCAAACTGCTGTTTGTGGATATTGTTCCGCCGAAATTATATTTGCTGCTAAAAAAGATTTGAGAACAAAATTTTTTTGCTAGAAGTAAACACCTGGAACAATTTCTTTTTCCGAGTTGTGCCCTTAAAGTGGTTTTATTATTATTGTTATGTATAATATTTTGTATAATTTGGCAAAGCTTAAAATTTAAAATTAATGTGATTAAAATTATAATCTAATAAAAATAATTCTCAAAACTTAAATCTAAAAAAATAAATTGCATTAAAATAAACAAATAAAAAAGAAGAGTGAATGTTATCAAATAATTGATGATTTATTGGGAAAATACTTGTAGTTAGGAAAATATCTTTATAAAAAAACTATAAGTTATAAAATAAATTAACAAACAATTTAAATAGTGATTTTATAAATCTAAAACAATTTTAATTTATAAATAAATTATTATATTTTTATTTGATCTACTAGCGAAACTGGATCAATGACAAGTTGAAAAGAATTAAAATTATTCAGATGTCTTAATATATTGTAACAAGACCGGCAATAATGAATCTGAATAACGGATTCCTGCCAGTTAAGAAGAAAGTAGTAGAAAATATGATAATGAGAGGAATCCAGAAACGGGATAAACCTTTTTAGTAAAAGTAACATGTCCGTTTAACAATCGTCCTTTCTAGTACTTCCCGCTGACACACCTAAACAGATGTTATTCTGTGAGAATAAATACCGTATCTAGTTTAGGAATGCATGAAAATGAAAGGTCTCATGCTCAACTGAGCTCTGGATCTGCTGATTATTGTTGTGGTTGTGGTTACTATGATTATTATTATTAGTATTTGCCAATGTCATTATTGTTATTATCCTGATTATTAGAGTGAATTGTATATTATTGTTGTTTATTATTCGTATTGTCATTGTTTTTATTGATTTGTCTTATTATAGTTATGTTATTAAACTAATAAATTTAATTATATAAACATTTTCAATTTATAAAACAATTTTGTCTATGGAATTTCATATAAAAAGGTAATGTAGTTTTTAATGATTATTTTCTAAATTTAATTTTTCGATGTTCATTTGGTGGGAAGATTAATGAAAAACAAACCAACATACATGGCATTTAAAGACATAGTAAAGACATTTGATAATGTAGACTGGAATAAAATGTTCAGTACTTTCAAATTTAGGGTTCAAGTATAGAGACAGAAGAACAATTACTAACATTTACAGGAATGAAACTGCAATAGTAATAATCGAAGAGAATAAGAAAGAAGCAGTAATAAAAAAGGAAGTTAGATAAGGATGTTTTCTATCCCCGTTACTTTCTAATCATTACATAGAACAAGCAGTTAACGATATTAAATAAGAGTTTAGATCCAAAATAACAGTGTATCGTGAAAAGATAAAGATGCTACGATTTGCTGATGATATAGTAATTTTAGCCGAGTAAAAAAAAATTAGAAGAAACATTTCATGGCATGGATGAAGTCCTACGCAAAAACTACCGCATGAAAATAAACAAGAACAAAACGAAAGTAATAAAATGTGGTAGAAATAAAGTAGATGGACCTCTGAATATAAAAATAGGACGAGAAAACATTATGCAGGAAGAAGAATTGCGTTATTTGGAAAGTAGAATTACTAAAAATGGACGAAGCAGGAGCATATAAAATGCCGAATAGCTCAGGCAAAACGAGTTTTCTGTTAGAAATAAAATATATTTCGTCAAAGATTAATTTAAACACCAGGAAAGCAATTTTGAAAGTATATGTTTGGAGGGTAGCTTTGTATGAAAGTGAAACTTTGACATTCGGAGTACCTGAAATAAAAAGATTAGAAGAATTTGAAATGTGGTGCTATAGGAGAATATTAAAAATCGGACGGGTGGATAAAGTGACAAATGAAGAGGTATTGCTGCAAATTGATGAAGAAAGAAGCATTTGGTAAAATATACCTAAAAGAAGAGAAACTTGTAGGAGATAACTAAAGGCATCCTGGAATAGTTTCTTTAATATTGGAGGACAGGTAGATGGGAAATATTATGAGGCAGGCCATGTGTGGAATATGTAAAAACAAATTTTTAGGGATGTACGATGTAGGGTATACCTAAATGAAACGACTGGCACTAGGTAGGAAATCTTGGAGAGCTGCATCAAACCACTCAAAGGATTGAAGACAACAAAAAATTAAGCAATGGAGAAACTATACGCTACTTCCAAATAAATATAACAGCTTAAAAATGTGCTAGCAATAAAAATATATAGAATGAGAATTGTGGGGAACAGTGTGAGTGTGTTTTAGATAAGGAGATAACAAAATTCGATAACATATTAATCAAGTTAAAATATAAAATTTTGAATGGACATTTGCTATTTTATAAGCGATTCTAGCTTGAATTTCACACTTGGTCTTTTTTTTATGTAAAAGACAAAGTTATTTTCACAAGGATAAAATGTGGAAAAAAAACTATTTCAATATGTTTTTAGAATGGAATTAGTAGTTATTTAAATCCTTTCATAATACATAACTTTTATTTTTGTAAGACATACAATACTGATGGTTATTTATCTGCAGTATGGCCCGAAACAAAGCCCCGGATATGATTGTATAACTATGGAGCTCCTTGTTCGCACGTTACCAATTATTCTTGGCCCTCTTATTAGAATGTTCAATAGGATCATTTTGCTGGATACTTCCCAGCTTGTTAGAAACTTGGTGGGTTGAAATTGCTCTTCAAAGACGGCGACAGGGATCCCATCCTAAGTTCTTCTTACCGGCGAAGGTCTTATACCTCCGCGAGCAGGCTAACTTCCAATCATCTACTGATGGACAATCATACGGTTTGCGCCCGGGCAAGGTCGTAGAGGGCCATTCTTAGGGTTTTAGATATTGCTGCGGCTAGTGAGTGCAAGAATTTACTCAGCGTCTTTTTGGACATATCCGGGGCTTTCAACAATTTGTAGTGGCCCTCTGGTTTGTTTCAACTGGAATGGTGTGGTTGCCCGCAAAACAAGATTCTCACTCTCTCAAGCTAATTCAGCAACAGGACCGTCGTCCTTCGTGACGGTGGTTCGGATATAAGAAAGACCCTGTCAACAGGTTGTCCACAGGGCAGTACTCGAGGTCCATTCGTCTGGGTCATCGAGTTCGATTCTCTGATGCGGTAGAGGTTAACCGGTGGCTGCCGTATCGTCTTTTCTGCCGACGATGGGCTGCTGCTTGTCGAAGGAAATACGCGGTTGGCGATAGAATCTCGAGCGACACAGGCATGTAAGGTATTGCGGTTGTGGAATCTTCAGCATAAGATGGTGTTTAGTGAGGAGAAACCACTATCACGTTCTTGACGAGCCGTTTAGCCCCAACTCATCACTCGCGAGTGGTGATGAACGACATTCCGTAGGTATGTCACCGTTCAAAGATATCTGGGTGTTTTCCTTGATAAGAAGCTTCAATTCACGGAGCACCTTCAGTTTGTCGCACTTAGGCGTGTCTTCACTTTGGCGTTCATAGTATCATCCATCCCGTTTTGGGCTGAATTTCCGTACCATGCGTATACTTTATAAAGGAGTGTGTGAGACCATTTTATTGTATGCTGCGTCCGTCTGGGTTCATCGTATGCGATTTCAAGATTATAGGGATATTTTATTGCTAGCTCAGCGTCTTCTTCTGTTAGCAGTTGTCAGAGGTCTCTGTGATTGTTGGCACTTAACCAACTGACATCCTGGCTGCAGAACGTAGCATGTTTTATACTTCTATGAAGGAAGGCTTTCTTACTATGTATGCGAGAAATAGATTACATGAGGATGGAAGCCAGAATAATGCCACTGTATTATAGAAGAGAGATTCTATTGCTAAGATAAGCAGCAAATATATGGGCTTTTCCTACCCATATAAATAATAAAACATTCAATAATCATCCTTTAGGCTGCAATATATGAATATCCTGCTACTTTTTTCTGACTAGCCGGAGTCACGATGGCATCACGAATTAGCAAGGAAATATGAAATTGCACTACCAGAAACATTAGCAATTTCTACTAGAGAAATACCACCGCGGTTTTTACCAGCTGTAAACACAAGATTGGATCACTCCTATGGGAAAATAAAACAAAAAATCAGCAATAATCATCCAACAGGAATTGTTATCAACCCTCATTAGTTTCGATGAATACATTAAGATTTATACTGACGATACTAAAAGCGAACACGGTGTTGGATGCTTCATATATGTAAATGGAGAACCCCACTTCTGGAAGTTATCTGATATGGCAAGTGTTTACACAGGAGAGCTCACTGCCATACAGCAAGTTCTTTGTTATTCTGAACATTTCTGCGAAGAGAGAGTGCCTTTATGTTCCGACTCGCTAAGCGCTTTTAATGCAATTCTGAACGAGAATATTAAGGACGTCCTGATCGCTAACATCTTGTTTATTTTATATGTTTTAAATAGACGAGGACAGCGATGTGTTTTTGTATGGACGTCTGGGCATGCTGGTATTGCAGGAAATGAAAGCGCAGACGAAGCTGCCAGAATGGCAGTAGTCTGCGACAAATTGATGGTGTAATTCCGGTACGAGTGGCCGATATAAAGAACTGTCTAATATAATTAGAACCAACAGAACTGATGATTGATTACGAAATTAAACTCTATTAAAATTTCTCCATATAAATGGAGGAGCGACGTGAAACTAACACGCCGAGAACAAGTGGCGGTAGACTTAGAATCGGTCACACGCGAATAACAAAAAAAAAAAAAATTAATATTAATATAAATATAAATAGATGTAGTAAAAATAAGATGAAAGGTTAAAAAAACGATAGACCATCTATTTTTTCATTAGAACGAAAAAATATTAAATAACTAATAAACGTTTATTGGACTTTTTCTATTAAGTAGATTTCATAAGAAAGCTACCTACTGTAATGAATACCATGTTACGACTTCAGAAAATTTCGACATATCTTCGCGTTTAACATCCCTATACCCCAAAACCATCGTCAGTTCAAAAGTCCATATTGAATAGTAATAAGAGCATGAATTTAAAAATAAAATGCTGTTTAATAAAGATTTAATAATAATGGACTTCCCGTGAGGACTGCGTTGAAGCTAGAGTGGTAATGTGATAGAAGTATTTCTTGCCAGGTACTCCGTGTTTACCATTAAACTGGTAAAAAACGGGGTGCTCCTGAGCTGCTGTTTTGGGAGATGCAGTAGAGATCTTATAATAACTCTGCAAACAATCGTCCAATTTTAAAAATTCAGACGGAATATTACAGAATCACGATGGAATCAAACCAGAACAAAAAGAGAAATGTTTGTCATCAATGTATTTTTTCGGCAGTCATGTTTTTTTTTTATTTTTAATATTTATCTGTTGTTAAATTTTTCTTGGAAGCAATTTAAATAAATTTTCATTAATATTCTCGTTGTAGTAAAATTATTTTACCTCAAAGAAAAATATTTATTATGATTGATGTAAAGAGATGCGATTACTTAAAAAAATTTGAAAAAATATTATCTGCAACGGCCCAAATACAGATGACTCAATTATTATAATAAACAATAATAAAATATAAAATAATAATAATAAATAATGAATTATTTTTTATTATATATAATTATTATTTGATTCATCGCACCGGCCACTAATTTAGTAATTTACGAACTACATAACTTTTATATCAGCAGTTCATTTGTTTCGATTTGTAACACAGCTCAATCATTAAAGCAATTGGCCGGTCATGATGGTTTAAATTATCCAGTTATATGTAACGTAAAGTGATTTGCCTTTGTGACAAAGCATACAAATGCAATATATCATTACCACCCGATGATAGGTTAAACAATAAAACCTATTAAACCGTTTAATCTTAATAATTACAAATCAATAATACCATGTGAATTTGGAGATCAACAGTATATTACATTACCGACAAATAGGACTTTACTAACCGTAATATGTTTAAATCAGTTCCACTACTAAGATTCTAATAAGAAAGGAGATAATACAGTATATCAATCATATTTAAAATGTGATACATTAATATAATACACATTAACCAATTTATACACACACAACTCACCCGCGCGCGCGCGCACACACACACACACACACGCACACACACACACACACACACACACACACACACACACACACACAC
>JAAAKQ030002269.1:0-18898 GCA_010016005.3 Zanna intricata | reverse complement strand
ATATATATATATATATATATATATATTTGAAAAGCCAAACCCAATTATTAAGGCATTTCCGTTTATCTATTTTCTTAAATTGTTGAATATATGACGCGCAAATGGTTTTTAATTTAAATTACGAAGAATCTTAATAAAGGATGTTTATTTTACATCGCTTTGTTGTAATAACGTACCGATAATTTTTGTTGAACTGATAGATATTTTTTTTTTTCAATATCGGCTGTGATCTCTGAAGACTTAATGGAAATTCCTGTTTCGTTTTACGTTTCAAACTATTCCACTGTACACCATTTTTTAATAAATCGTGTATGCTACTCTTGTCATAAACAGTAGCATTCAGAAATTCTCTTTCAAATATTTAACTGGTTTCTTGATAAAATGATTCAGAACGCACATAAGCTTTCACCACATCAATTCTTTTCTCGATCGTATAAGGCGTTTCAGAAAACACATTTGCAAAGAACGAAACTATATTTCCGTAAATTATGATTAGAATTAACAACTGACAACAATAAATGAGTGTAGCAACATACACAACCAATAGTGGCGCTAGTAATAGCAACTTAAAAGTAACACTCAAATAACTGCAGTTCGAAGGTGTTTAAATTGCTTTGTCGGATTTAATGTTAGTGACTAAAATTGTAATGGATTTTTGGAATTTTTACAAGTCCGTTCCTAATCCTACTCATTACCTCACTTAGCAAAGGATAAAGAACTTTACTATATTCACCGTCAATGAACTACATGAAGCAGCTATTTAGATATAAAATTCGATCTTTTTTTAGTTCTAAATTCTATTCACAATAAATAATAACATGGAAAAACATCTGTTTAACAGTTTATATTTTCATACTTCTGCACGAAACACAGATCAGTAGGTACATGAGAGTGTTACTTAAACAACCTACGCCTATTTGGATGGCTCTTTAGAATTTAGTAGAAAAATAGTTTGTTGCAACGAATATTTGTGATCATCAGTACAAATTGATTGATGAAAATCATGTTACTCCCTGCCTCTTTCTCTTTATTTGTTTATCCTCCGGAACTACCATAAGGTATTATTTCAGAGGATGAATGAGGATGATGTGCGTAAAAGCGAATCAAGTATAGTGAGTAAAGATAACCAAACTTGCGAAAGACTGCGGAGAGGATGGGAAGTTAATTAGAGGACATTAAGATATCACTTTTATTTTTTAACCTCTGGAACCACCGTTAGGTATATGTTATGAATTAATTGTAGCGTGTGTGAAAAATGCCATGTCTGACTGGGATTCGCACCCGGGACCTCCGGATGAAAGGCCGAGACGCTATAACTCGCGCCACGGAGGCCGGCAAGATTATCACTTTGGAAAATTTATCCTTCTGGAAGCAGTTTTGTCTTTTTTTAAATCCTTGAAAGTTGTTCTTTTTTATTTTTTAATCCTCATTTTTCCCCTTCTGGAGATTATTTGTGGTTTCTACTAGACTCATGCTATCTGTGAAACCCATATTAAAAATTTGGCCATCTATATCTTAGACCTATATAACCTAATTACATTAAAACAAAATCAGATATAAGATACTCTTGGTTGGTTTGATGGAAAACTCTACCTATGTACCTGTTTATATATTTTATACACTTGCTGCAAAGAAATCTAAACTGATCAGCTTAACTGTTCACACTTCCTAAACCTTCTTCCTTCAGAAATGAAATATTTCTTAGAATTTCATCTTGGTCCTAACTACCACCGGTCAGCAGTTTTTCTAAATAACCTTATCATATATAAAATCAATTAACACATCAGTGAAATATCACGTTTTCAAATTATTGTAATTCTATCGTAAATGGATTATATAATTAGAGTAGATAATAAAATTATTTGAAAAATTTCAGTTAAATTATCAAAAATTGGTTTAATTTTACAACTTATATTCAATCTTAATTTTATTTTTTACGTTAAATAAAATTTACATAATCCTTAAAATTATTATAAAAAAAAAAAAAAAATTCAGCTCGGGTTTATTCAAAATTTGTGTATATTAGGAACTACTTCTGAAAGATAATTTGATATATTATCAAATGATACAATGTAAATGTACGTAAAAATGAAGTACAACGATGTGTTTGAAATTATAATTCTAAAAATGACATTAAGGCAGGTTTTTATACGTTTAGTTTAGCATAAATATATTTTAACATTAATGATTAAGTAAAAATTAAGAAAAACACTTATATACAATCTAGTAAAACACTATAATGATTATATAAGTATTGTAATGAAAATCAGTTTTTATATCTAAAGTAATAACATAAAACTATCAGCAAATAATATTTTACAACATGCTCGTATAATATATATATAAAAGTTAAATTTTATTTAAGTGCATGTTTCAACAAAAGTAATAAAAGTTGGAAAAATTACGCACTAAACTAGTAGAAAAGTTATAAACAGTAGCCGACATTTAAACCTGTAACTAAATCGTAAATTTTACAACACATAAATAATTACTATCGTCGTTACTTATCCATTCAATGAGTTGTAATAAAATATATAGGATTTAATAAAAGTAACATCTCTGAGTTCTGCAAAATACCAAAAAAAAAAAAGAAAAATCTGTCACAAGAAGTACTAGATTAATATTATAGAAAAAAGCTGGGGAAAATATCGCTAAACTTTTCCCTAATTTTTATAGACTTTTTTTTCTTTATGTACTTTGTATACAAATTAATCTCATAAATTTGAAATTTTTGCAATGGAGTATGGTTTAGAAATTTTGTATATTATAAAAAAAAAAAAAATACTAACCTCAATCAAAAATTTAATCGGAATTTACAAAGCTAAGCTGAAAATAATTATTAATCTCCTTACAACTTTCCCATTTTATTATTAAAAGTAATTACAATTTTAAAAATTCATAAGTGATTTATCTATTAAATTAACTATTATTACTATTTCTGTAAAAACTAAATTTGTATAATTTTTTCTACAGTAATTCCCAAGTTCAAATGAACAATAATAAAATTAAAATGTAATGTAAAAATCAGAATTAACGATAGTAATTAACTGAAAATATTTTGGCTAAGTTCCAAAAAAAAAAAAAAAAAAAAACCGTTGATATATCAACAAAAGAAACCATCAATGATTTATATTTGTAAAGCAATTCCTTCCACTTCGTCCCCATTTAAGTTTTTAAACAAGGACTTTTTTTAAAAATAAGTTATTTGAAGGCTAAACGATAAAAAAAAATGTATTTGTATATAAAATTAAACATTTAATAGTAAACTTAGAAAGGTATACTGCAACACAGCAGTAAAAGAATAATTTCACAAACACAGATTAAGCTTAAATATGAAAAAGAATCAAAGTACCCAGTGTGTACATGAGAACTAGTTGAAAATTTTAGAGTAAGTTTGAAGTGCAGTACAGAAGTTTGAAGTGGTAAGGATAATGGAAACTGCTCTATCAATGTACATCTTAATCAGTACCTATCTTCCGGACGATGATAACGTGGAGACATTTTTCGCCCACGAAAATAAAAATACCTATCTTATAAAAATTGCAATCACTGTTTTGAAATGGAAAATTTTTGACGAAAATTCGTTTCACATATTCGTATATCGTTTTATCTGCTAGCCTGGAAAATGTTTTCAAAATTTTATAAAGTTAATTTTTTTTTTTTTTTTTGTAAATGTGTTATAAACACTTAACCGAGCAAATGATATGCTAAAAAGGCGACTAGGATATCGCTTCACACGATAAAAAACACGATAAGTTCTGATGTCACTTCTAACTTCATCTATTATTTTAAACTAGTTTCTTATTAACTAGACATTAGATGCTTTGATTTCTTAAATATATCTTTAAGCTTAATCTGTGTTTGTGCAATCATTCTCGTACTGTTATGTTGCATTGATCCTTGGAAAGTATAGTATTAAAATCTTAATTTTACATTAATCTTCCAACATATTCAGGTTTTATCGCTTATCCTTAAAACAACTAATTTAAAAAAATCCTTGTTTAAAAAATTACCTTCGGACGAGATGGAAGTAATTCCTTGACTAAAATAAATCACTGATTGCTTCCTTTGAAACAAGGATTGTTTTATTAATCAAAAAACAAACCTTTCTTTGTATTTTATTCTTTAACTGGATGTTTATCATTTTTACTTCCTTGTACAAAGTAAAGGAAGTATTGTGATCGCGAAAAATTTCGGTTTTCAGATTTGAACGGAAATATCCCTTTTCATCATCCCTGTATCCATTTTGATTAGTTTCGGCGTGCCGTCTGTACGTAAGTATGTACGTATCTCGCATAACTGAAAAACGATCATTGGTACGTTGTTCAAATCTTGGATTTACGACTGTTATAATATCTAGTTGTGCACCTCCCCTTTTTATTGCAATTGACTGAACCAAAAGTGTCCAATAAAGCCCAAAATTCAAAAAAGTTGAATTTTGGACTTTTTCTTAACTGCAGAAATAAGTCTTCATTGAGAAATTTTTAACTATATATCCTAAGTGCTATTTATTTTCATTGGTTCCAGAGTTATAGCCAAATAAAATTTTAATTAATATTAATATTTTAAATCAATTATATTTTAATGAAATATTCGGATTTTACAAGGGAATGTGCCTTCCCTGTTCGAATCAGACTTTATCTCCTTTATTTCTTTTTTTTTTTTAATTTAAATACATTGATTTATTAATAATTACCCTTAATATTATCCTTAATATTAATTATTTACCCTTATCTTAATATTAATTACCTATTAATATCAATTACCCTTAATATTAATAATTACCCTTTACTAATAACTAACCTCTTTACTTATTACTCTTTACTAATAATTAACCTCTGATTATAAAAAAATACTATAAATAATTATTCAGTAATAGCAAAAAATATAAAAAAATCAGAAGTTATTAATGAAATAAAACTTAATGTAATTTTAAAAATGTATATATATGTAATTTAATAGGCGTGTAAGGAAGTCATATAGTCTCCACATCAGAATTTTACTTTTCTGAATATTCAAGTTGACCTTTTTCCAGAAATTTTTACTTCACATTTTTATTTATCCATCTTAATTAACAAATTTTTAAAATTATTGTAACTTTTTTTACTAGGAATAAGAATAATAAATAGATTTTTTTTTAACATTAAGAAGAAATTCCTGAACCATATTTGGTTAATTAAACTCAAACAATGGAAACTTAAAAAGTTCTTTATATTGATTTGATGCAAAGACCTTAACAGTGCACTTTTAATAACATTGGCAGTATCGACGTGATAACTATTCGATAAAGACACAAAATAATCGTTTATTATTGTGTAAAAACAAAATATTTTTATTTTTAATATTTTAGTTATGTCTATTAATCCTCTGTTATCACGACTTGTATTCAATTAGATTCTGTTCACAGAATTACTCTTTTTTTTTTTTTTTTATTTCCTTATGTAATCTGATCGGAAAACCTTTTTACTTGTTTACTTTTACATCAATGACCCGTTTCATCTTTGTTCTTAAATTCAAGTAAATGTTATTTGGATTAATTAAATTTAAAACTGACTGAACATTGTTTAATATTTGTTAATTGTTATCGTTTGCAGAATACCAAATATTCTGCCATGAAAATCGGTATTCGAATGAAGAATGTTGTATTCTGTTCAACGACGTGCACGTTGAATTATTAAATTCACGGTTGCTCCTTTGCTAAATTAGCAACCCTGTTCCCTTACATATGAGTAATAAAGACATATTGTACCTACTTTATGAGAAAGGTTTAAAGTTTAAAGGGTATGGTTTTCGAAAAACATAACAAATAAATTATATTCCTGACAGATTTTTTATTATAAGGACGTAATTTACATCTAAATTTTTAACTCAGTTTATGTATGTTTATGGTAACAATTCATCATTATAGTACATTACAGAATAAAAAAATTTCTAATGATGAAAATATTTTTAGTTCTTTTCATTTTTTATTAACCGACTTCAACAAAGGAGGTTATTTTTTTTTTTTATGATTGTGCAAAACTTTTTCCCTAATAATCCAACTGAGATAAATCTTGTTGAAGAAATCGACGCAGCTACTTTTCGAGACGGGTGATGTAAAAAATGTTTTAGACACTAAAAATCGGTCTGAAAATTGATGAAAAATTTTTCGTCGTATAGCGGGTAGAACCCATTGTGTTGGTATAATTGTTAATTTCGTCATCATTAAAATGTTAGCTTTGAAAATACCTAAACAGCAGTAATTTAAATTATTTAATCATTAGTGGTTTCATAAATCTTAGATTATGTTTTATTAGATAAAATTTTAATGTCCACCGGGCTGATCTAGTGGTTAAAGCGACTTCGCAATTGGCTGATTTCAAAGTGTTGAGTTCTAAGGTTCAAATCCTAGTAAAGGCAGTTATTTTTATACGAATTTGAATACTAGATCGTGGATACCGGTGTTCTTTGGTGGTTGAGTTTCAATTAACCACACTTCTCAGGAGTACTCGACCTCAGATTTTACAAGACTACACTTCATTCACCGTCATACATTATCATACTCATTCATCCTCCGAAGTAATATCTTATGGTAGAGTTCCAGAGGCTAAACAAGAGAAAAAAGAGAGAGGTAATGTTTAGAGAACTAACGAACACTTTAAACCTATTCGATACTGTCTGAGGAAGATATAATTTTTTTTTCGAAATCCCGTTTTTCTTTATGACCATCTGCATGGTTGCGGTACTATATTCTTGACTTCGAAATCTGATTTGCGATGTCGTGTTAACCACTATATCAGCCCGGTGGACTCTAAACATTACCTAAAACTTTTGTATGAAACGATTTTTAATGACTAACCCTTACAAGGGATGACCAAAATATTGCTGGGATTGTAACACTATGCCACTTATCGTTTGCTAAACATGTGGAACTTTTTTCACATGCAACCATAGTCGCATTGAGCGAATTTGAAGTTTTTGTCAACTTTAAGGTGGAAAATCTTTTTGATCTCCTACTTAGGGGACCAGTAAAATCTACCTCTGACTTCCGGCGTGTCAAAAGGTATTAGGTAATTATTATACCAGGTGTCCCAAATGCAATTATCACCTAAAAAGTGAAATATTTATATCCTAATTAATATAATACTATATAATTTGTTTTTTTACACTGTCAACAATAAAACTACAGCTCTCTTTGTCTGCAGCTGATATCCACGTCTCATTATTGACAATACTTTTTATCTCGATATCATTGAAACATTTATGTACTCTTTTCCAATATGATAAAGGATTATATACTTGAAGCTTTTTTCTTTTTTTGTTGAAAAGATATTTTGTTTTGGTGGGGTGAGTACATAGAATACGTGAAGAAATTGTTTCATCATACATTTTCAAATATTGATATTTCACACCGCAACGCTATGTGAAACGTAAGCAATAATTTTTCAGAAATTGGATCTACAGACGCAACTTGACTGAAGAGAAATTAGTTGATATTTCTGATTTAGTCCCAACGTTCCAAAATATCCTTTACGCACAGAGAACTGTCTATTAATATTAAAAATTAATGTTTTTTTAATGCAGGCGGTCAAGTTTTCTGCCTATTTGGTCTTCTAGGAATTGTAGTTAAACACAGTCTACAACCTCTGCTTGATGTAGAGGGGTTCTATCCTGTTGAGAAATTATTCCCTTCGTAATTTTAAACTGCGGAAACATAAATTTTTGTAACATCTCCGAGTATATTATGTTCGTAATAGTTTGCTCGTAGAAAAAATGGCCCAGAAATTTGAATATGCATGATACCAAATCAGAAATTCACTTTCGGACAGTTGCGGACGAATTCCAACGTTTAGTATAGATTTTTGAGCCCCGTACTCTATAATTATGGTGATTCACAACTCCATTTTAAAATGGAATGTTACTTCATTAGAAAATAAAATTCGCTACATGTCATTTTCATCAGTAGAAACAATTAGAACTTTTTGTGGCTTATCGTTAGGTTTAATTTCATACAGTAGCTGCAGTTTTTAAATACAAAGTTTAAATAGCTTGCGAACACCACGGGCAGTGTTTTTAGGAATGTTTATTGTTGACTGACATTTTTGGACTTCATTGGAGAGGTAGCTGAATTCATTCTGTTTTCCGCAGTCCTTTTAGCCCTACCTTTGATTGTATTTTCAAGACACTTCCGGTTCCAAAATCTGCACTACTTTCAAATCGGTTCCAAATCGCACTACTTTACGTATGCTTTTGTCACTCGCTAAATTTTTTCGATACATTCACGTACAGTTTCTTAGAATGACAGTCACTGATTTTGATTCTACTAGTTATTACAATTAGTACTAGTACTAATTTTTACCAGTTTCTATTAGTAGACGCACTATGCTTTTTTTCGTGGCAACGCTATTGTACTGAAGCCTGAGCTCATAATAGCCTGTGCAACAATCTAACGGATCTGCTAGCTGACACAGAGTATGTAAACTAAAACGTTTTTCTTTTTTTTTTATAATAACCGATTTTTTATGAAGTTTTGAACGATGACTTATATAAATATAAGTTATTGATGGTATTTAGTTTTGGTATCAGTGGATTGCCATAGCCGGCCTTCGTGGCGAGAGTGATAGCGTCTCAGCCTTTCATCCGGAGGAAAAGGGTTCGATCCCGTATTTTTCATATACGTATCTTTTTGAATCCCGTATCAGGGTTCAAATCCGTATTTTTATACGGATTTGAATATTAGATCGTGGATACCGGTGTTGTTAGGTGGTTGGGTTTCAATTAACTATACGTCGTTTCAGGAGTTGTCGACCTGAGATTGTACAAGACTACACTTCATTCACATTCGTACATATCATCCTCTGAAGTAATACCTTTAGGTAGTTCCGGAGGCTAAGCAAATAAAGAGAAAGAGGGTTCGAATCCCGGTCACGCATGGCATTTTTCATACACGCTACACATCATTCATTTTCATCCTCTGATGTAATACCTGACGGTGGTTCCGGAGGTAAAAAAAAAAAAAAGATAGATTGCCATACTTAAGTTTGGATAATTTTGTCACTTAATTGTTTAAAGGTGTTTGTTTTAAGTGGAAATCATGGTCACTAGGTCTAGTATATCAAGATAGAGCATAGAATAATTTTTTGTTTACATAATTTTTTATTTGCATACTGACATATTTTAAGGTTCCATCTAATTTTCTTCTTAAACTGAAGCAGCGAAACTAGGAAACAATTATTTGTGGCTGTTTCTTGTACGAATATTTAGTCTGTAACTATTTATAATTTTCATTAAAATTGTGTATTTTATGACATTGCTTTTATCAGTAATTACCACAGTTTCTTTTAATCCTTGAAGGCAAATACATGAGAAATCCCATTTTTATTTGTCGCTTGGTTTTCTCTATTCTTAATACGATCTAAATAATTTAGTATGTGTGCTCTAAATAAATTATTTTGTGATTTATATCAAATCATATTTTTAAATACGATCCCTGTAACTGTATAGCTAAAATATTTATTTAATATAATGAATATATATTTTTAAGTAATAATGTTGCTGGTTATATTAATGATTGTCTTGAAATATAATAAATTTTTGTTATTTTGAAGTGTTGAACTAATCATAAGAATATTTTGTATATTATGATCATGATTATATTTTAATACAATATTAAAAAAAAAATTTTGTAAATTTCAAAACTTGTAACTTCCAAATAAAAATTAGTATAGTAAATAAAAAGGGGGTTAAAATATATCGTAAAATAAGTTTATTCGGTACGCTGTAACTACTTTATATCTTGTTTCATAAAACCAAATTCAACACCTTTTCTAGTAAGTAGTAAAATTTTATTATCCATTTGAGAACCAACATGTGTTTCTTTGCCGAAACAGTGGTATCTGGGGAGAAATGTGAGATCCCCAAATTGCCACGGTCTTGGATGGGATGGGAAGATAGTATACTATACTGAAGCGGCCTGAAGTAAAATGGAACAAGAATTCTACTACATCTTACAGCCCGTGAATTATGCGTATAGAAGGCCTACCACCTCTCATTTCCTCTATTTTACCTCTTCTCCCACATTAACTCTCTCTTTCAGTTTTAAACAATAAATTATGAAGCTTCAGTGTACCCAGTATTTATTATCCTCTACTGTTATCATTATTTCTTGAACCAATTATCACTGCAAAACAGTGTTTAATGTTTACAATAAAACGAGCATAGCGTTATTTAAACATGCATTTAACAATACAATTTTTAAATCTATTGTCTAAGTACACTAAATTATATTTTTAAGTAATATTTAAAGACTTCTTTAATGTAGATAATTAAGTTTTTAAAACATATCCTGATGAACTTTTTTTTTGTGGACATGGACAACACATATGATTTACTTTGTAATATTAAAAAATATCATCATTATAATAAAACATATAAACAGTTTTATCTAGAACGCCTTGACTGTTGTAATACAATCAATTATTGAGACTACAACAGTAGTTCAATAATAGGGAAAACACAACTTCCAGATCAGGCTTGTAATCTGTGGGACATTACAGCGATTCTACGCAAGCTTCTTTAAGGCCAAATATAGAAAAGCAAATGAACCACGAGGCAGCCTAAACCAAATCCTGACGACATTTATTAAGCCTTTGTGCTGCCCTCTAAGCTCATTAAAATTACCTGATAAACATTAATTGTGACTGTGCCCACTTTCGTTAGTATGTATTCTACTGATTACACGAAGCTACAAATTCCACTATTCGGCTATAGATTTTAACATGCTATTATAAGTCGCTATTATAATATTATAACATTCTATTATAAGTGGCAAAACAAGTTTAATGCAGTATTACCAACCAATCAAAATGTTGCATATCTACCCGGTAAGATGTGTGAATTAACTCTCTATCTATTCAATAGTGTTCTCCACAAAGAAATGAATTTTTATTAGACTTGGTATATATTTTTGAGACCTACGATAGATTAAGGAACTATCTAAATCTAACGGATACATTATTTTCCAACAGTTGACACATTTAACGAAATAAAATATGTGATAAAACAACCAATCGCAAAGATTTTGCGCGGTTTATGACCACCCACAATGTGGAGGTGTAATCTGATATGTGGAAGTATACGGCAGAGATCAAAGTCCGCCAGTTTGAAACACGAGATAAGTCTGGTTTTGAAAGTAGATCTTTGTATGGTTCATCTTAGATGTTTACAAAAAAGCTTACAAAAGTTGTAGAACTTTCCCGTCACGCGGCTTACACCCGCATATTTAATACACAATTTTATTTATAACCTCAGTGCTACATTAGAGCGCGCTTCTTCTGATGACAAGGGGTACTGTTGATGAAGTACATCGCGTTCTCCTCTCGGGTAGATTGTGCATCTCAATCGATGTGGACTCGTTTAAGGCTGTTAAATGGTATCTGTTTAGTTTCGGTTAGTGTCCATGATAGGCGACGTACACTGATGTGATTGTAACTTGTGAAATTCTTGACAGCAGCCAGACTGAAATATCTCTGGGGTACACCCACTTAGCCACTAGTTTAGAAAATACTTTCGGCTGGAGGCGATTTTGCAAAACTTCTTTTTCAGATATTATTATCTTTTTAATTTTTAAAAAATGTATAAAGCAAAATAAGGCTTAAATGATTAGGTAAAATCTCGAGATACTAAGGTGATATTGCAGTAAAGTCTCAACTCATTCATTTTTAAGTTGAAAATTTTTTGGCAAAATTACTCCATATTCAGAAAACGTTTGGTAAAAATCAGTTCAGTAGTTCTGGGATATAAGGTGCGATACATTAAACACACACACACACACACACACACACACACGGACATCCGGAATTTTTCCATCCAGTTTTCTGGGTTCCGTTGGTGACAAAACGTCAACATCCGGTGAAAACTGCACATGCTTAACAACACATCACAATACATTATCTTCTACAGCTATAGCGTTAAACGGTAAAGTAAATTTATTTTTAGAATTAAGTTATATGACATCTTTTATAAAAAATTTTAAAAAAATCTATTAGAGGTAAAGTTACCAAAAGAATTTCTTATTTTTAAATAAGGCTCTGTTTTTTTTTAGTGTTTTGCGATATTTCCACTTGGATAAATTTTAATAAATTGTTTCAAGAAGTTCAATGAGTAAAAAAGATTCTATATATTTTTAAAGAAGTTTTTTCAAATATATTTCATCTCCTTCGGTTACAATTTATATTACAGAAGTTTAAATGTACCTCTTCACACCCAAAAAATAATTACAATTACGATTCCTATCTTGGTAAATTTGGTAACGGTTTTTCATTTTTTTAAAAATATATACAATAAAACATTATAATTTTAGAGATATATTGTATAAGTGTGAATTATGCAACAAAATTGGAAAAAAATAAAAGCTTTTTTCAGTATTTTTGTCCGTGTATAGACAATTATCATTAATATTTTACCTTTGGCCAGCTCACATTTTGTAAATCAATTAAAACAAGGTTCTTCACAAGAGACAAGAGGATTATAGATTTACAATATTCATTTGATTCGAAGGGTTTTGTAACAATTTGTATGATTTTTTTTACCTAATACACTTTTTATAGGTATTTAGAAGTGTGTGTGTTATTTAATTAAATTGCTATGAGTTTTTTTTTATTACTTTAATTGATCCGTCAATATTTATTTTGCTTTTTCTTTCCTGACTCGTGATACCTTTTATAAAATTCAGCCACACCTCTAAAATCATTATAAATTCAACAAGAGATTACTCTGGAAATAAAAAAAAAAATTATGAAAAATTTATTTGCATTATTACAATACTGTGATACGATAGACAATATTTTAAAACTTACTATGTTTACTAATGTAATGATGTACAAGAAGGCAAATATTATACGCTTTTAAATTTTATTATTTCAATATAATGTGATGAAATTTTTCAAGTATTATTATCAAGGAGGAACGGACTCCCACGTTCCTCGTTTGGCAAGAGACCTGGGACCATGAGACTAGAGAACAATGGACCACAAGGCTTATCTCTCAGGTAAGACCGTGGACGGAGCGCGGCGGCATGGGGAGATGGAGTACTATGTGACCCAGTTTTTAACGGGTTATGACTTCTTCCGCGTTTATCTCCATGTTATAGGGAAAACGCCATCCCCCGACTTCCTCTACTGCCCCGGTGAACGGGACGACGAAAGCACACCTTTTCAAATGTGCTCGGTGGGCGGCAGATCGAGGGATACTAGAAGCGTCCTAAACGTGGCTGCGGTGATACTCCGTCTGGAGGTGAATCTCCTGGGTGGTTTTATTCAGTAGTCAGTTGATGGTGAATGGAAATACCATTAGTGGGAGCCCGACACTCCGTGCGTAAATGCATTTCCACCTCCCTCCCAAAAAAAAAAAAAAAATTATCATATTGATTTGAACGGACATGTTTTGTAGCCTATCCACTGTGTTTACAAGTGTTAATCATAACTTTTGTTCTTTCATTTACTTAATGTAATATATTAATTTTAGTGACAGTGGCAGTTAATGTATAAGCACTCTGGAATTGCGGCACTCCCTATTTCCACTTGATGTTATCGATAACATTTAATATAATGAGTCCTTTTTTCTTTAATTCTTTCTTTATACTTGTAAAATATATAATCTTTAAGCTTAATATCAATAGTATCCTTCAGTTTATGAAAAAAATACAAAAATCTTTGTATGGAACTGTTCGCTTCACAGTTCCAGCGGCGTAGTGTTTAGTTGTTGCGCGCATGAGCGCATAAGAAGCTGCACACGAGGCTGCGAGGGAGTGAGCACTGTCGCTCCCACACCGTCGATTCTGGGCGGAGAGCAAGCGCTCTTTGATTGTAAAAATCTATCCAAAACATGCTGGAAGGGCGAAAGAGAAAGTAAATAGTAAAAACTAATTATGTATTTTTTGTTTCTGTGTACGTAGAAATTTAAATTAAATAATGTTAGACAAAATTGTTTTTAAACGGAGATTTTATTACGTTACTATTTAATAATACTAAAAAATATTATCTGTACTGACATTTTGTTATTTATTCTGTTAAACCGAATATTTCCTTAAAAACCGTGTACCATATTCATGAACGTGATAAAATGTAGACTTAGTATTATCCTACTTCTAGCTTCCAATTCATTTTTTTCAGGTCTTTTATTTTATAGAAAACTTTAATCATGACCTTGAAAAGATCCAAAAAAAAATTCTGAAGCAGCACCCCTACTAATTTTAGCTACGAGCCGTCACTGCTAGTGTGTTTTTCTGAGAATATTTTACGAATATAAAGTTTTAAATTATTTTATTGGATAAAAATTTCAATTGAAACTAAAAATTTTGTTTGTATTTCTGAATTTAATAATTTATAATATTTAAAACTAGTTAATTAACTGTTTTAAAGGTAAAGAGACATTCATTTATTATTAAATATAGATTCTATAAAGTTTTACATCTGTCGATTTGTATAATTATTTCTTACGTGTTTCTTTCTTATGTGTTAAACTAATTTAAAGGGGTATAGTTCCTGGTAAATGCTGACAATGAATAATCATGTAAAGAGATAATTTTTGTGCATTGTAGAATATATTTTTTTCTGTTTTTCCTAGTTTTTCTAACATTAATAGTTTTTAACAACATGATGGATTGCTCTAAATGTAATACAGCATTACCATAAATCTGATTTATAATTATCTTCTGTTTCTTGTAATTTTCTTGTAATTGATACAGCATCTGATTGTAATTCTCTTCATTGGTAAACATGTAAATCATAGTTGCATTTTGAATGTTCAGGCCTTTCACCTCTAACTTAGAAAGCAATTATATTGTGCAAAGGAAAGATTATGAGTATTTTATGCCGTAAAACTAATAAAAATTTAAATAGCAGTTTTAATCTACCGCAGGTCACTTCTGTAGAGATTGGTTTTATTGATTTATCAGTGAAAATGTTACCGAAAAACTATTTGATAAACAAAAACTTAGAACAAAAAATGGAACAGGTATTCCATTAGTAGTTCCGATTTAATTTTTTTTATCATTAAAACTTATCTCATAATATTTTAAAATTCACCTATTCCCTATCATTTTTTTTTTTTTGGTTGATATTTTACTAAAGTAGATAAAAAATAATAAAATTCAATCAATTATATTGATTCTTTCACTTTCAGTTAAAAGAAAATTTTACACTTAGAATTAAGAGAATCGACTATAGCTTTCAATATTCCATGATATTTCACGAGTTATGGAAAGTTAACACCAATGTTTTTTGTTCCTTCTTATGTTAATAACCTACTGATTCATTTGAAAACTATAAATGGCTTTTCTAGATTGAATACTGAATTGAGACATCACTTTCTGGATATTAGCCTAATCTTTCACTGAAAGTTTTGTTCTACCTGTCACATTACAGAGTTTTGTTTTGTATGCGACAATTAAATTATATTCTTGTTCATGTGATACATTAAAATTGAAGTAATTTTTTATGTAAAGATAATAAAGACAACACAAGAGACATTTTATTCTAATAAGAAAATATATAATAATGACTTCTTATATTACTGTATATTATAAAATACGCTGTATTTTAAATTATAGATTAAATAGAAACGGTTGTGTATGTAATTCCTCAAAAAATCTTATTTTAGCTTAAAGTAAATTATTTTATGACTGTAATACGAATAAATAATAAATAAATAAATAAATAAATAATTATTATAAATTTCACATGTAGTATAAGAAGTTGTTGTGATCCAGGATTTGATTTTATAAAAATACTCTAAATGATGCGAGAGCTCTGCCCAATAAGAATGAAATTTCACTTGAACTAAGGATTTGGAGTAGGTAGAAATAGACGGATAAAGAGAATAATATATTCCGCAATAACAATAGTAAAATGTCTTTATTATAATATATAAATTATAAATAAAAAATTCCCATGTACCCAATTAAATTTTCTATATACTGATTTGTGTTTTCTACTATATTATCAATTAATACGGAATAAAGCACAATATTTATTTCTCTCTCGGTTATTTGTTCTAAATAATTCAAAGAAAATTTAATTTTTACCATCGTTTACCATGAGTTTTTTTTTAATAGAAAAATTAAAACAATTTTTTTAAATATTAAAATAATTGTTTTCTATAGCTGAAAGGTATTTTCATTTATGCTGACATTAACCAAGAATTTTTTTTTTTAAAAGAGGAATTAAAACAATTAGTAAAAAATGTTAAAATAATTAATTCTAACTACATTTTTTTTTTTTTCAGTAAAAAGCAAACACAAGGATTTTATTTAATTTCATTTTTTCTGAAAAAAAAAAAACAAAATATACTTTAATGTTTTATTTTAATAATTTTATAAATTACTAAAAATTTATCTGCGAAGATTTTCTCGTTATAACTAAGTTTCCAACTGAAGTAAAATGAAGTAGTTTAACTAAAATAGAGTAACATTTTTAAAATTGAGAATATTTTTTTTTTAAGCCAAAAGAGAAAGCTTTTTATTCGTGAAATCTATTTTATCTTTCCTTTTCGTTTTTTTTTTTTTTTATTCTCATTCCATTTTATTATATTTTTTTATTCACATTCTATATGCACATTTTTAAATCCCATTTAAAGAATGTCTTCTCCACAACAAATTGTAAAAAGTAATTTCATTCGGTAAATTTTATTTAATCATTTATTATAACTGGTAGGTTTTCAGTTTTTCGATTTTAATTTTATTAATCGATAAATTACGAAATGGTAAGTAATTTTTCAATCAGATGAAATATCTTGGCAGAAATTAAAATTTAATTAAATATTAATCAAATCAAAATAAAATTAATTTTCTATACATAGCCAGTTTCAAGAATTTTTTTCTGATTAAAATTCATAAACCATGTTGTTCTCACTATACTCGAATTCGTACCCTTTGATTGCTTTATTCACCTTTTCCTAGTAAGCTTTACAGCTTACCATTTGCATCTACCAAAAAAAAAATATCGAATTTTTTTTATAATTCCAAAAAATAATTGGATTTTTTCTAACAATCCTGTTGTATACTTAATGATAAAATTGGCTTTTTTTGTATAATTTTCATCCAGAAAAAGTTAACCACAAACGATTATACTAGAAAAAAATCATGTAATTTTAAGGTGTCACTATTTTTTTAAATCGGCTACATTATCTATGAACCCACTGACGTCGAATTTCTATATGCTAACATTATTTATACCGAGAGAGACGCTGCAAACCCGGTCTCAAATTGACAATAATACTGTTATGGCGGTCAAATAAAAAAGACCGCCATCTTAACATAAATTGCGGTATTGGTATAAGATTTAAAGAATTTAAAGAAAATCATGATGTGACACAGTTTTTTTTATTTACATAAAATTGAGTAAAGATGTATACAACTAAAATATTCTATAAACTCGAGTCTCGTTTGATTACCGGAACTATTATTATATTTTGAAAAATTTTATTGCAGAGTTTATACCGATTTCTGTTTAATAAACGAAATTATCATCAGTCAAACTGGATGAATCACGCAAAAAGTTTAGTTAGCGATGTATATCTACAATAATGAATTAATGACATAATACATAAAGTTAAAAATATGTTTTTTCACGCTGCACCAGACAGATTAGCTCTAAAAACGCTTGACATAATTAAAATAATGAACAATTATTGTTATTCAGTCAATGAAAATTTTAATTCAGATTTGTAAAACTCTTATAATGGAATTTCCTATTCATATGGTGTGAATAAACTTCGGCCAATTAATGGCCAATCATAATGAAAGTATGGTATATTTGAAAGTGAAATACTGACAGAGTACTTGACTTATCAAATTGATGGGTTTTTCTGATCGGCGAAATGATAACCTCGCTCTGATCAGCCAAAAAAATTATAAATATCAATACGGGATTAGCCAGGAATGTACTGTATTCTTACATTTTTTTTTTTTTTTTTAATTTTGAGGAGAATTACAAAAATATAACACTTTTTTGAACAAATATAATCAGATAATTAATGAATTCCAAGAGTTATGAATAGACATTCGGTAACCTAAAAAGAATATTTTAGTTTATACGAAATAATGTTAAATTTTCCATTAATATCTTGAAAAATCTCAAAAAAGTAATTTTTTTTTTTTAAATGCAGGTTTTATATAAAAAAAATTCATAATATTTATGTAATAATGTTAGTACAGTTTTAAAAATCTGAGATTATAAATCATCTTTTAATTTTTGGTTTATTTATCATCTACGCTCTGCCTAACGGCCATCAGCGCTGATTAAGACAGCTGTCTGTATTTTCGAGTTATATGATTACAAATGTACATTTTGCGAATACATAAAAAATTTATGCAAAATAATCTAAGCTTATTTTATGTAATTAATATTTTAAAAAACAATAAACTTAATTAATATCTTATTAATAATAAGTTGTTAACGCATTTGTGTTAAGTTTGACTTTTCGGTTTTATTATTTGTTTATTTTTTATGATTATTGCCTCTCCCTGTTAAAAGCTTTTCGATGGGTGTTTTATGAAATCTTACTTATTTGTTATAAAATGCTACACACCCTATTTCGCAACTATTCCAGCTAATTTTGTAATTTTCCACGATCCTCCTTCATCTGTTCCCACGCTTGCACTATATTGTGCGTGTTACGAGCTTTCTTTTTTATTTCTTTCGGTTTGGTTTTTAGTCGATATTCAACTTCGTAGATGATGGGACGTTTGTTGACTCCTGGGTTCGCCAGCAGCTTTCTTTGTTCACATTCTTAATTCTTATTATCAATAATGTCTACAAGTGTGTTAGTTTATTCAAGTTTATTTATGTTGTTTGGGACCAGCTCGCTATGTAAGTAATCATTCAATTGTTAATTTCTCTTCATGTTGAATAAGTTTCTA
>JAAAKQ030002258.1:0-18898 GCA_010016005.3 Zanna intricata | reverse complement strand
TGTTAGGGATGTAGGATGTAGGAGGTATAACGAAATGAAATGACTGGCACTGGATAGGGAATCTTGGAGAGCTGCATGAAACCAGTCAAATGACTGAAGACAAAAAAAAAAAAATGTATTATTTAATAACCTTGGATTATATAGATAAATTGAGGCTTTCTTTCTAACTCTTACTTCTGTGATCTACCTAATCATTAATAGATAAGAATAAATTAGTGTAGATTGGCATTGGACATAGAAGCACAGACTATTGCTCATAATTGGACTAGGTTACAAATGTGAAAATTAAACAAAAGGCACTTAGTTGAATGAGGAAATAATTTAACAAGTAAGTCAAGGTTTGCTTTTTATTTTTATATTCTTAAAAATTTAGTGTAGTTTTGTTCATGTATCATTTACGTAAATACGTATGTAAAATTTAAAATTTGAACCAAACAAGCTGTACTTATTGCTTTAAATTAATTCATTCATTATAACTAATTTGTAATTTTCAGTATTATTTTGTTATGGTAATAAATTAACATTATAGAGTGTGTGAGATTATTTAATTAATGTCTCATAGCAAAGAGGATAGAATATTGTAAAAAATTACGTAAATTCAGTGATACATTATCCAAGAATTTTCATTTTATTGGTGGAGACTTAAAAGATATTTAATGATTTGGTATATGAATACTTTTATTGTATTACTGGTTCACTGCTTACTTCAGTTTTAGAAGTTTAGTTTATTGCAGACTCTATCATGTTTTAATTAATCATAAAATAAGTGATTCTATGATCAATTCTTAATTTAAAAAAAAAAGAAATATGTATACATATAAAGAAATTATTATTATTGCAGTTTTGAATTATTGTTTGTCAATATTATAAAATGTTAATTTATTGCTAAAAAGTAATTTGTTCCTTATTAACTCATAAGTATTTTCAATGTTTTGAATTTTATGTATTCCTGTTTCACAATTTGCGTCTATATTATCATTAACAGTTCTCATTTATCTATTTTTCTATATTACTCTGTAATTCAGGTTAACATGGTTTGTATGATCTCACAATACAATTTTAAAAATAAAAGTTTTTATGTTATCAAATTTTATCATTTTCTTAAATGAATAATAATTGTTCCATAAGTGTTAAAAATACACTCTGTTAGTAATATAAAGAGTATAGTTTGTTAACTATTGTACAAGACTACACTTCATTCACATTCATACATATATCATCCTCATTCATCCTCTGAAGTAATACCTTACAGTAGTTCCGAAGGCTAAAACAGAAAAAAAAAGAGAGGGTTGGTAGTGGTCCCTCATCCACACCAGACACAAGGAGGGTGGCTTCAGACCTGGAATAAGGTCTGCCGCCAATTAGGGTTTTAAAAAAAAAAAATTATACTAAGAGGGGTAACAGGTGTAAATTAGGATTAGGATAGGTTTAGGGAAGAGGGTTACCAGAGGAGGAAGTAGGCTAAGGTTCTAGCGTAGGTAGAGGGTGTAATGACGCGTTACAGTGAAAAAAAAAAATCTGGGGTGAAACGTGGCGACGTTCAGGGAACAGAACAGAAGGGCGCTGAAACGGAAGGTTGCCGAGGATGCCTCGATCTGGAATACACAGAAGAGTGCTCTGGATTGGGGTACTTCTAATGATGCATCTGGGCCCCTCAAAGAGGTCGCGTGTGGAAGGAGCAGTGGCACTCCTGCTTTTTTCAATGCGCATGCCAGGCCTTTATGTTAGGTTAGTAGGGTGGGATGGGTAGCCTCTTAGAGGAGGATGTGTCGGCTTCCTACAATTGGAGAGTCACCATGCTCTAATGATACCAAGAGGACCCCAAAGGGGGGCTATGCTGCAGGAACCCAAGCAGGAAGGGCAAATGAAGGGCGGCTAGCATCCTGCGAAGACCCTGCAGGGAGTGCGTCAGTGCATACCTGCCCTCACCGGTAAAAAAAAAAAAAAAAGAAAAGGGTTACGTAGTAATATGTTTACAGTCATGCTGTCACAGTCCAGTGAGTGAGGGATCTCTTTTAATGTTTGTTTAATTCTCCAAAAATAACTCTTAAAATTAAGTTTGATTTATAACCTTGATTACTTTTGTGTTAAGATTTATATATATTCTCATACTGAAAAATATACCAAATGAAATACTAGATCTATAATAAGAATATCAGCCAGACACACCTATCAGTTAAGCTATAAAAGCTTTGAAAACATGATAGTAGTAAAAACTTACGTGCATATTATTCCTGGTGCAGCATAATGCCCGAAGACTGGATTATTTTTTCCAAACACTGCAGGTTCAAACTGAAACAGATTAGCTCTATGAACATAAAAATTTATAATTGGCTTAAAATAACATTTAAATAATTTTTATTATTTTTTTTTTATGAATGTTTTCATAAAGCTGTCAGAAAAAAAATATATTTTTTTTTGGTAGTTCATATTATACTACCAATTGCTAGCAGCAGCTGCTTTTACCTAAAATCATTTAATTCATTTGGTCAGAATGGTATCACAAAATTTTGTTTTTGTAAATGTATTGTATTAATTTTATTTTATATTTATTAAGTTTATTGTTTACGGTTTGTCATTAACAATTTTGTGTAGTAGTATGTCTAGATTTATTTAAAAAATATTTATTTTACCCTGATTCATTTGTTTATTTAATTATTTGGTTTAACTTAAATAATATTTTCATTATCATTTATGATTTTGTTCATCTGTCCCTTTTGAAATATACTGTGTTTATTTTAATACAATATAGGATATTCTGAGATTATACTTACTCTAACAGGTATATATGCAACTTTGGGATTATAACCACATTGTGATAATAAATTTTGAAAGAATTCAAGCGTTAAGAAAATTAAATCTCTTCTTAATAAATTGCTAATCCATTGATCTGTAAACAGTAATAACAATTTTAATTAATTAAAAAGAAAGAATCAATTTTAAATTAATTTTTTATAATAATAATTATATAATAGAATTGTATAACAATTTAGTTTTAAATAATAATAATATGAAAGAAAACCACAGATCTCTTGACCTTTTTGTGACATTCAAGAAAACAGTTGTTAATTTTATTTATTTTTTTTACTTTGCAACATTTTTGAATTTGGGATATATTTATATGAATATGTGGGTTAAAATGTTAGTATTTAATATAGAATGAGCAGTTTAGTGCATAACAGCTTTAATATATCCTATGCAAACTCAATATCTAGCATCAATCTATCAGGTCCAGGTTTA
Source organism: Zanna intricata (assembly GCA_010016005.3). NCBI lineage: Eukaryota > Metazoa > Arthropoda > Insecta > Hemiptera > Fulgoridae > Zanna > Zanna intricata. The sequence continues at coordinate 15,658 of JAAAKQ030002258.1, read as the reverse complement.
TAGCCACAGGGAAAATGTTAATATTGCATTTTCATACATACACATGCACGCACACCAATGTGCGTGTGTTTGTTTGCACATAAATTCGAACATTTTTCATAAGACTTCTGTTTGTTCTTCAAATAGATTTGTTATATCTTTTGCCTTTTTAGCACATACTGTTTTGCAATTTGTTTTTATGTTCATAATGATATGGTAATCTTGATGAACATGGCAGTGGCAACAGCTATGATTTTTAAATATGTGTCGAGATGGAGTAATTATTAAAAAAAATTATTTCATTGTTAAATTTCTAGCAAGCCATTTTCAGTTTAAATCTACAATTTCCTCTTCTTTTTTAATAATATTTTCTTTTATAGCTCTTTTTTATAATTATGCAATTTGTAGCAATTAATTTTTTTGCATTAATTTATAAGTTTGACTGTTGTAACATTTAGTTGTGAATCTCCCCTTTTTATTGCAATCAACTGAACCAAAAGTTTCCAAAAACAGCTCAAAATTTCCAAAAATTTGGATTTTCGACTTTCTTAACTGTAGTAATAAGTCTTTATTGAGAGCTTTTCAACAATGTATCATAAGTGGTACTTCTTTTCATTGGTTCCAGAGTTATAGACAAATAAAATTTTAATTAATGAAATAGTTGCATCTTACAAGGGAAGGTGCACTGGTTCGAATCAAGACTTCATCTCCTTTTTCTTTTTTTTTTTAATTTATTTTCTTAACTTTTTTTTTACATTTTATAATAATTCAATAATAACAATAAAAAATCAAATATGAAAAAATCAAAAGTTATTTGTGAAATATAATTTTATATACTTTTAAAAATTTGTAATTTAATAAACATTATTAAATGTTTGAATATGTAATAGATTGGTGATTGGTGAAACATCTATTAATTGAAAATTATAATTTAGAATCATACTATTTTTGGATTTTCTACTTGCCAATTCTTTATAATTTTATTTAATTATTCTGGAATTTCTGTATTAAATTTAACTACAGAGTGATTGAACTGTAGACCGTTCACAAGAATAACATATTCACTGAGGAATAGATGCCCGATCTTTAATTAATTGCAAAAAATTCTTATCTTTTAGTTCATTACACCTTTGAAATTGTGAACAATATTCTCCCTAAGTCTCTAATTATTTGATATAATTCTTCTGTTTTTTATTTGTGTTGCACATCATCTTTTTTTGGTTTGGTTGCAATATTTTCTTACTATTTTCATCTTCTCTTAATCTTTTTATTTTTTCTTTGGTTTTAACATTTTCTTCCTCTTTATATTTATCATCTTCTCTTAATCTTTTATTTTCTTCCCTTTTTGATATTCACCAAATAATCCAATAAAAACTGAATATTTTTCACCATAAGGTTGAAATTAACACTTGTAACCAGTACATAGGAGATCAATAAATAGGAGATCAATAACTCCTATGCTGGTGTAATAAAAATTTTCAATTTTTTTTTATACTATATAGACCTACTTTATGAATTCATTTTATTTTTTGAATTTAGCAAAATATTTTGTTTTACCAATGAAATATTTTACCAAATATGAAGAGAATTCATTTTTGCACTACTAAATGTTATTTGGAGACTTAGGTATATTTTCTTTAGGTATATTTTTCTTACTTTAAAATACATAAAAATGAAAACAAAATGCAAGCTATCGCACAGGATTTGAAAGGTGGTTTTAAAATGCAAAATTTTTAATATACTCTTTTGCTTCGTTTTTATTATTTTTGTTCTAGATTGTTCAAATAAATATTTGTTCTCCCCACAAACAAGAAAACCTATGCAAGCAAGTTATGGTAACCTGAAAATCAAATCATTTGATTTGATTTTATATCAAAATTGTTTTGGTATATTTTCTCATACTTAGATAAAAAATTATTGTAAATAAAGTTACTGTAACTTTAATGTAGGAGATTTAAAAAATGCACAATTCTTTAAAATTAACTTTTTCTTTTCGATTTTTTGTGATTAAAAGTCACCTGGGATATTAAATTAAAAATGATTAAAGTGTTTTATGGGATTAGTAAAACTTACTTACTGGACATATCTAACCAAATATCTACAGTACTGTCATCTATAACAGCATGAGGTGTAGCTTCTCCATCCTCTATTCTTTGAATCACAGAAGTTGTATAGTTTTCAGAGAAATAAAGGACACCCCATGCTGAACCTTTTAATATTGACTTTCTTGCTTCTTCTACTGTATCATACCTTTGCTGAAACATAATAATGGAAATTCTTTATCAGAACAATTCATATTAATGTGGTGTAGCATTATATATATTTCATATATTATAATATTTCATGTTAATAATTATGTAGAAATAATGAATAATGGTGTAAATGTGTAAAGGTAATAAAATAAATAAAATTGATAGACTGTAAAAACAGTGTTGAAAGAATTAATTGAAATTAAATTGCACATATAAGAACATAAATAAGAATGCAAAAAATTCAGGTTTATTTAATATTTTTATTGGTATTTAAATAATATTAATAATTTTATTTTGGGCTGAAATATACAATACTGAATAATACAATTCAATGAAAAAAGGTGTTTATAATTATGAAAAAGAGTTGCACTTAAGATTAATGTAGTAAAAATAAATTGCACGTAAAATTTGTTGAAAATGAAACAAAAAAATGTAACATAAAACTTAATTACACCTCAAACTTAAGTAATTATTTTATTCTTAGAAACATAAAGGAACTTAATAGTTTTGCCATAACATCATGTGTTACCTCAGTTGAGAATATTCTTAGCTGAGAGTGAAAAAATACCAGGAAGTAATTGTCATCCAATGTAAAGCTATATATACCTTCTATTACAGTCTGTTTCCTTCTTATTCTATGATTATTATTTTTGTATTCTACGCTATCTCTCATATTATTTTTTTACTTATTCTTCCACTACCTTCTTTTAAGTGTCATGACTACATTAATCATAAAAATTGTGTACTGCTTCTTCCTTTAGTCCAGAAAAGCTTTGTGTTTACGTAATAAAAGCATTTCCTATTATCAATACAGTGTGTTGTAGGATTAGGAATGAAATTGCTTACTAACAAAATACTTGTAAAAAGTATTGCATTCATGGTTATATTAAGTACGTGTGAAAGTTTTATTTTCTCTTATACTTTTTGTAATTTATAGTGTCCTGTATATAATTAACCAACTAAGTTCATCTATTTTCCTTAGGTTTCTTTTTCATAAGTTATCTTGGCACAATAACTTCAACACTTTTTTTATTCCTAAGTATGCTTTTCATCGTTATTTACAACTTCCTTTTTTTAGGTGGTATTTTCTTCCTCAGTTAAAGCTCTCTTTCTTTCTAACTCTCAATCCTTATCTCATCAATGATTAATACTCATTATTTTAAGTTTTCACTTCTGTTGGCCAATTCCACTACTGGTTTTTAATCTTTTTTTCTTAATTATTGCAGTTATTTATGAAATTGTATTCTTACATCACTACTTTTATCTATTCTAGTCATTTATTTCATATTAAGGCCATTCCAATCATTGCTGATTATTTTCACACATTATATTTGTGAATATTCTATTGAAATTTGTTACTATTCATTAAATTTTAATTAAAATCTATATAATCTAATTAAAAGGAATACTTACTACTTTAAAAGTTTTATCTCTTAGCATATCTACATATGTACAGCTTAGTGGACGTCCAGAATGTGTACAATTATAATCTTTGGGCAACTGACAGGATTCCACATCTTCAGCAGAAACAACTGCTAGTGATAATCCTATTGGATTCACTGTTGTAACTGCATGACTTATAAATGAAAGAGCTGCAGGAAGTGCCAGCAACATCATTAGAAACCTGTTAAAAATCATGATACATTATGTACCAGGTGAACAACTTAAAACCAAATTGACACAGACTAAATACAGTTGTTAAATTTTATGAATGAAATAAAGAAAATTAAAATGTAAAATAAATTAATTCTGTATTTACATATGTACCACATTTAAAAAAAAAATGTTTGAAGCAATGCACTTTAGTGTTTAAGTCATAATTTTGAGTCACCTAATGAAAATAGTTCTTAGTGTTATCGATTTCTTATCAAATGTTCATAATCTGTGAGATTTATTATTCATAAATCCTACCTTTCAAACAGCTCCAAAGAGAAAATTCACAAGTAATACTAATTTGGGAAACATGGAAGCCACTGCCCTCTGCTTCTGTAAAATTGCATGAATACATGCTAGTGAATTGTTTGATATGCGACACGTTACTTTAGTCTTGTTGGAAGAATCCATACTCTTTTTTCAAATCTTGTTAACTGATAAAAGAATTCTTAAAAAATTGTATGGTATAATTGTACTGACAGTCCAGTCAAAAAATATTGGCCCACTATATGATTATTATAAATAGCACACCATACACCAATTTTCTCATCCTGAAGTGGATGCTCTTGTGAGGATTTTTAGTCATCCAATATCTTGATTTTGTGCAAATTAACAAAGTAGATAAAAGAAACTATGCTTCTTCTGACATGAAATATAGCATCACAAGATGCTGTTTTTCATGTCATAAGATGATATTATATAGCATTAAGTAGTAATATAGGCAACCAAAAGTCATACTATTATTAACAAGATTAAAATTGATACTTTAATAACTGTAGTTTCAGCCTGCTCAGTTCAATTTTAAGTTGCTCATCTGATATAATGATATATAATCATTTTGCTTTGGTGATAAGATTTTATGTTTAAAAGTAATTCTTTTAATTTAGCAATTATTTTCATTTACCAACAATGGAAGGAAGATTTGTTTATTATACCTATCTCAATTTAATGTACAAACACTTTCCAGGTAGCTTCAGATATATAATATACATCTTATATTAGAAATCAAGAAGAGTGTTGAGGCAGCAGTCATTAAGAGAATAAGCAATAACTCATATCAAATTTCAGTACTTTTAAGCTCTGATAAGATTTAAAGAGTTTTAAAATGAGTCGTTTTTAAATATGTAGAACTGTGATTCCAGAAGAGTCTATCACTGTCAGTGTTATTTACCTTCATCAGTTGAATCTCAGGTTGTTATGTTGTTAATGGTACTCATTTTTAAATGAATAGGAAATGATCTTAATATTAAGTTGAATAATATATTTGATGTATGTTGTATTTCTTATCTTTTTTTTAAATTAAGTATTTCATGTTTCTTTGAATGTGGCTTTTAGTGTTATGCATAAAATTTTAATGTTGCGATTTAATATGTCCTGTTTTTATGAAATGATTTGCTTAGATAGTTATGTGCACAGCTTATTATTTGTGTTCTTTTTATCTAAGAAATGTACATACAGTCTGTCCAATACTCAGCGCAATCAATGCAGTTTTACTTGAATGCTGAGCTTATGTTTTATCATGTGTCTTTTCATTTTTTTTAAAATTATTTCATACAGCTGTTATTTGTTAAAGTTATATATTTTCTACTTCTGATATACTTTTCGATATCTTTCTTCAATTTAAACAACATAATGTTAATTAATACGGGTAGGTAGGTGTTGAACTAAATATTTAGTGTAGTTTTTGGCAATTAAATTTTATATACTGGATGATCCATTTAGATATAAATCAGCTGCATGAGTTATGATTTTACATTTGTGTACTTTGTGTTGCTTGTGTTTCTTCTCATAGCATCAAATAATGAATTTAATATAATTTTTGGATATGATGTAAAGAATTAATGATCTTCAGTTTTACTGTTTCTAAGGATTCCTAATTTATTAGGTAAAAATAAAATATCACTACTGTTAAAAATATAATCATATAATTTTCTATTTTAGATGTAAATTAAGTAACCAGTTATTACGGTAATTATAACATTTTTATAAAACTCAAACTTACGGTATATTTCGTTTGTTCCATATCAAATGTTTGATTAATTGTGCTAAGAATCTTTGTGTATTCCAGACTGTATCAGTTTCTAGTTTGGCTGATGTTCTTTTACTTTTTGTTATTGGATAATTAGTTCCATCAATCTGAAAATTAAAATGTAGAAATAAAACTTAAAATGTGAAAAATATTAAAACTTAAAAATATATGAAAATTAAAATGTAAATAAATAGGAATAAAGTACTTAAAATAATTTTTACAATTATGTTCAAGAGTCATGTGTAAAGGAAAGAAGAAGTGAAAAATTATATAATTTTGGTCAGTTATAATAACTGATAAATGAAAACTCAGAAGGATGTGGTTATAATTGGTTTTAATATGTTGGAGTGATTTATAATTAATTAAATAGGAGTGTAAAGTGATAAAATGGGATGAATAATACAGAATATTAGTATTTGTGGTATTAAGAATGTGGTTGTGAACTTTCTCCCACCCAAAAGAATTGAAAGTTAAAATTAAATGGTAATGAGCAAACATTAATTCAAAAAGATAAATAATAAATTTTCAGATAGAATAACAAGCTTTTAAAATTCTTAAAAACACTAATAACTAAAGAGAATGTCAAAAAATGATTATCTTAAAGATAAGTGTAACTTATTTGATAAAACTTATTTTTAATCAGTTTCAATTACTTTAAAATTGTACTGATAAAAATGCAAAAATTATGAATGGTAATAATAAGTGTAATTACCTCTTCTTGAATTTCTAGTTGTTTCTGTTGTTTTTCACTTAGGACTAGAAAGACATGTTCTAAATGTGAACAATTATGTCTTAACATTAATTGTGCTGGTGATTCTTCTGCTAATAATATGCCACCTCTCATCATTCCTATCTATAAATAAAAAAGACGAAGATTGTAGTAATTTTGAAAATAATTACTACTGTCAATTATAAACAAGTTTAAAAATCTATGTAAATAGAAATTGGTAAATAATTTATTTTATTATATAGTAGAGTACTTATTTTTAATACCATTATAAACTAACATAATGGAAGTTATTTTGTACATTTTTGTACATTCTTTACAACATAAGTGAACAAAATATTATTTGTTAAATAAACTCATCTCTTGAGTTCTGTTCACCTTAATAAAATCCCCCTTTCAGTCATATATTGCCATAAGATATAATATAATTTTTATCCACCCCCCCACTTCTAATCAGATTCTAGGATAAGTAAAATCTACTCTCATCTCTTTCTAAATGAAAGAAGCTAATTTAAAAAAAAAGTTAAATAAAAACTACATGATTATATGTGCCACAAATATTACCAATAATATGAAATACAATAATAATAATAACTGTGTTCAATTGAACTATGTTGAGAGTATGAATTTCTATTGGGGCAGACCTGTTCTGGAGCTCATTAAAGGTTTTAGGCATGGCCAACACTGCCTGATAATATTCACTTGGTCCCAGTTTTACTTGTTGCCTGAGGAACAGTTGCTCTTTCATAAGCAGCCAAATAAAGGAATCTGACTGTGTCTGAATCTGAATCTGACACCTGCTTTAATATAATGATGTCAAACCTGATATAATTTGAGGCAGAATCAAATAAGGTACAATCTAAGTCAGATTGAGACACCAGATGATCCAACCAAAGCTCAGCTCACTTTAATTTTGAATCTAAAACTTTCTACCTAAGGTGGGAATAAGTTATTTAGTCTAAATCTTATTTTACTGATACACTGGATGTTTTGTTGTTGGTACTGGGCCAAGAACACCATGATACAGCTGTGGCCAGATTACCAATTTTGAAACTAAGAAAAAACTTTCCAATTCTAGGCCAACTGAAGAAGATGTTTTCTTCTAGGCCAACTGCAATATAATTTATTGATTTGTTGATACAAAATTATACAGCATTGTTATTAAATTAAATATAATATAAATCATTATTATTTATTTATTTACATAGATTTCCTATGTCTTCTTTTGATTTCATTGTAAGCTATTAATTACTCAAGATATATCTCAGAAATATATTTCAACAGAAAAAATACTTTAGTTCTTTTCTAGTTCAGTGAGTAAAACAATTTAAAATTTATCATATCCCAAGTATAAGATACAAGTTTCTTTTGTGAAACAAAAGAAATCTGTCTCAATAAATGTGGTGAGTTCACTCTTTAATTTAGTTTGCTCATTTATATGAGAAACTGATACTGTCCGAGTAACCTCATTTACAGGCACAGAGTTGTGCTCCCTAACAGGTTCTGCAACGTGTTAATTACTGCAACATGTTAATTAGAGTGCACTATGTGACCTTCACCCTAATGACTAAACCTCCTATCTCACCAGACTCCTCTCCCAGTCTGGATTCACAATAATGCAATAATGCAATTGATTGCATTATGCAGCTTCAGTAGGTGTCTTCATCGCACCAGCTTTGTCCTCCCCGTATTCTCCATCGCCAGGGGCTTGCCCATCAGGGTCTCCTCAACCTCATAGGAATGCATCAATCTCCTCCTATTATTTCTATTATTACTACTATTATTTTTGTTATTAAATTCTATTTATTGTGGATATTACACTTGAGTAGTTGGTAAATGATTAAATGTAGAAAATTATCAATTATGATTTTATGTTCTCGTGAGTCTAACTTCATTGTTGTCTGTAAAGATTTTTAGAGATAGCATTTTAATACAGAAGTTACCCCTCCCCTTTTGGTACAGACATGTAAGATGGGATTTTTCTTGGATTAACTCATTATTGATAATAATACTTACAATATTTGCTTGTCTTGCTTCCTCTATGTAATGTGTAGTTATAATAATTGTTTTATTATGTAATGATGTAAGTTTTATTAAATGGTCCCATATTCTGTAACACAAGATTTTTGTCATCATTATTAATATTTAGATTGGATTATATTTAAAATTATGATTGTAGTTGTATTAAATAGATTATTTACATTTATATTTTTAGCAACAATTATTTAATTTGTGGATTCATTATGAACTATGAGCTGATAGTCCTACTTTAGGTGTTTTGTTTTAGACTGAAAGTTTTAGAGAGATACAAGATGTAAAATAAGGACACATTTTTATTGATTAATCGGAGGACAAATTGTTATTGATTAAACCTATTTAAATACCTATGCTTATACACAAACAGATAATGACCCACAATTTTCTGTAGTACATCACAAAGTTTTGGTTTGCTGGCATTACTCCCGCCACCACCCCATTCGGTCGCCCTAGAGCATAAGACTGAATGTCTGTGCCACGAAGGGCTACTTATGCCTCGAAATGTTCTATGCGACCATTTATCAAGCTCCTGGAGCTGAACAGAAAAGCGTGAGCGGTCAGTGTGGCGCACAACGCCACTTGCTTGCGTGTCCTACCGCTCACTTGTCATAATCACAAAGTTTTGCTTGATGTCATATTCTTCACAAATTAGGTTTAAATTCATATCTGAATTCATTGTGGGCTCAAGAATATATATATAATTATAGCCAGTTGAAATTCCTCAAGTTTCTACAAAAGACCTAAAAGTATGGTTTTTAGCTTCCTCAAACGCTAAATTTAAGCTCCTCATTATTTTATATAATTGAATTTCCAAAGCAAAGTGCTTCAAAAATTATTGCCAGAAATATATGAAAAGTATTTTGAAATAGCTATTATATTTATTACCTTCATTTAAATTAAATTTGAAAGCATTTGGTGTAATTTTTCTTTATTATAAAAAAAATATATGTTAAATTTTTAAAATTATATTATTTTGTTTTTGATAATTATTATATAATATTATTGTGAGAATTAGATTTGTTAAAATTCTTATAATGATGTAAATTGTGTTTTTCATTGTATTTATCATTATAATAAATAAGTCATTTTTTTTATTTGCCAAAATTTTTATTTAAGTTTCCTTTGTTCATCTTTTTCATTTCAATTAAATGAATCCAAATTCAAAACACAGTAATTAGATAACTTAAACTTACCATATTAATTTCCAATAACTATTTTTGCTGTATTCTGCATCTTTATTTGGTATATAATTCTGTATTTATCAGATTAAAAGAATTTGAACAATTTTAGTAATATATTTTTTGATAATAAAAAAATCAATACTTACAAATGCTTTCAAATTTAGTTTAAATGATGGTAATAAACATATAAGTGGATAATCACCATATAAAATTTTACTATCAACAAAATTAATTTTTTGTTAGATTTGTCTATTCTAATTTTGTCTGTACTAAAATTCATTGAAATGAATGATAAGAAACAAAAAATTAGTAATAAAGTATAAACACCAATACAGTCTGCATTAGACTTATATTAAACTACTCTTCAAAAAAATAAAAATTTTTTTTATTATACTGTAAAAAATAATCTTCTCCAGAATCTAGGATTTAATCTCATTTGTTATATAATATTTATTTCCATGTCGCTTCAAATTGCCAGATTACATGAAGGTATGTTTGTAAGATTCGGAATAATATTTTCATGAAACTGGTTTTGCTATATGATTAATAGCTCTTAATACAGCAGGTTTCCATCTGTCAAGAGAATTAATTTGTGGTTAAATTTATTTATTCTTTTTTGAATTCGTTAGGTTATATTCAGACATTTATGGTAACAGAATCTTTAATTTATTAAAAACAAAGTCCTTTTCTATAGCCATTCTTTTTCACAAAAAAATTGATTTATTATATTACATGGTTATACAATAATTTCTACCAAATCTCATAGTCATTATTGATGCTAGTTTACCAATTTTCTGAAAAACATATGAATTCATAATAACATTATATGATAACGATTCTACACAACTCTAATTTGGAAAATAAGAATTTTTAAATTTAAAGGTATGCATGCTATTTACTATATTACAGATCAACCAACTTTTACTTTGAATTAATAATATTTTTATTCTAATATCTAAAGCATATCTGAAAATATTTGTAGAGCCTGAAGATTTTCCAATATCAGTAAAGATTTTTTTAGTTGAAAAAAAAAAAAAAAAAAAGTTTTATTTAATGTTGATCTCCATTGCAGAGGGCTAGTAATATCAGTCTTTAGTCTAGAGGTTCTGGGTTCAAATCATGATGAGGCTTCAATGCTACAAAATTTCATTTCATATTCCCTTAAGAGAAGCTTGTAGAGAATAATTTCCTCAAGCAAAAGAGAAAAAAGTGTTTTAAGATTAATTAATAATATTTATTGAATTAATTCTTACGTTTGACTAAGTAAAGGATCGACTCCAACTGTAGGTTCATCCAGTATTAATAGTTCAGGATCATGTAGTAAAGCAACTGCAAATGAAACACGCCGTTGTTGACCTCCGCTGAAAATAAATTAATTACAATTAGAATTATTGCAAAATTTCATATTCACTTATAATCAATGAAATATGTAATGGAAAATTTGTTTAATTATTCCATTTTTTTTTTTTTTTTTTTTTTTGTAATTTCTCCCTTATATTATACTTTTCACAGAACTTTTAATCCCAATATGTATACTAGATCTTACAGCTTCACTATTTCTATTTCTTTATTTATTGCAATTTTTATATTGTCTTTAAAGTTTTTTCCTTCTGTACTTTCAATCATATAAAAAAATTCAAAAACTAATCTTAATATAACCTAAGGTCCTAATTTCTAATCTTTTTCTGATATATTACAAATTCTCTTCAATTCCTTGCTTTTCTTATTTTTATGTTTCACTGAACATATGTTCTGTATGTTAATTCCCTTACCTAAAGGGGTTAAAGGCAACTTTATATGAGTCACAAATAACTCCCAGGATATAGAAAGGTTATAGCCAGCCTTAAGAATAATAAGCTTTTTCCTTTGCTTGTGCTAATATTGTTTTAGTATTTGTTGCATTTAGAATAATATTTTTAATATACTTATATAACAAAATTGTCTATACTGAACTACTTTAATTCATAGAATTGAGAGTTGAAAACTAAATTATATAAAAATATGTTAAATTATTTTTTTAGTATCCTGTGACACTTTCAATAATGAATTTACTATGAAAAAGGTTATATTAAAAATAAACTTTAAAATCTCAGATTACGAATGGATACTAAATGAATGATTTGTGGTTTTCAATGGGTTTCAATGGGAATTACTCATTTTAATCTTTCTAATATAGGAAAAATATTACATTTTTATTTATTAAAAACTAAACATTGTTTTGCTGATAAAAAAGAAAGAATTTATATGACCTGGAAAAATGCAAATACAAAATAAAAGGAGTAAATCAAGGATTAAGTTTATCCCCAAAGCTTTACAAATTACAATTAGGTGCAGTAAATATTTTTAAATGTATCAATTTATTATTGTAACATTTTTTCCTCAAGATCTTTATTGCTTTATAATTATAATTTGAAAATCATTGTGAATAATCTTAGTCTCTGTTTTACACCTTTTGATTAGTATCTGTCTTTCCTGGTCTGACATATCTTCTTAATCAACACAATTGATATTTTTGATCAGCAAAAAATCATTCATTCAATGTCCTTATGTAAAATTAGGTTTTCTTAAATATTAAAAAGTTCTTAAAAGGTTTTTTAGACAATTTTTTCTACATTTTTCAAATGATAAACTCATCATTTGAAGTGCCACAGCTTTAATAATAATAGTAAAAAGGAAGTTGGTACATTTTTATTAAATATATTTATCTACTTTACATTCTAACTAGGTTATTTTATTTATATAAATGATTTTATTTTTACTGAAGCATTTTCATTTTTATAGTGTTTTGAGTAATGACTATAAGAATAAGTTCAAAGACAAATACCTGTTCAAAGACCTATTTATGTTCTAACAAATTAATAATAACAAAATAACAGTGATTGCATCATAACATTTTTATTTATATATTTGGTATTATGGTTAAAATATGTATATTAAAGGACAAAGTGTGGTGATTATATCAAGAATGAAATACTGGGTTTTTTGCAAATCTTTACATTTTGGATTCAATTATTTCTCTAGACCAAAGAAACATCTATGAATGTGTATATGTGTATGTATGTACATTAGTGTTGTACTGCTTTTGGCTTAGATTTCAGGTCTTTTTTCTGTTGAGTTTCTGGAACCACTGTAAGGTATTACTTCAGAGGATGAATGAGGATGATATGTATGAATGTAATTGAAGTGTAGTCTTGTACAGTCTCAGGTCAACTGTTCCTGAGGTGTGTGGTTAATTGAAACCCAACTACCAAAGAATACCTGCATCCACAATCTAGTACTCAAATCCATATAAAGAAACTGATTATCCTATTTTTAATTAGTTTGTATTAATTTTTTTTCTACTAATATAATGAACCCTGTTCATTTCAAAGTGTTAGTTTAAATTTAAAATGGTTATAAAAGCTTAGAAAATATATCTTAATTTAAAAGCAAATTATCAACTTTTTCTCCTATCTGATTTGAGATTAAAAATAATTCTATAATTAATTTGATTTTACTTCCTAGAAATTGATGTAAAAATGATCTTTTTTCTATTGAAAATGTTAATTTCATTGTCAGTATTTCATAAACAAGAGTCTTTTGAAAGATATTAAAGGTATATTTTTTAACAAAAATATTTCGGTAAATATGGAAACAAATATTTTTAAACTTGTTACCACATAAAATTATTTATAATAATTAGTAAATAATCTATGAAAGCTTCTAAACATATTTATTTTTCTATTAAAAGATCATTAATTTCACCGATTATAATATTCTTTTAGTAATAATGGTTTCTAAGAAAATTCAGACTTTTTTTAATTAATATGTTTGGTCTGGATAAAAATTATATTATTTTTAAATTTAATGCGATAAAATATATATTAAGAGATTTGAATGGGAAGCTTGTCAAAAACATTTAAGATGTATTTTTATATTTTGTGTTTGTTACCTTTGAGAATTTTTAAATTAAAATATCTGTTTAGACTTCCTTATGTTCAATGTATTGAGTTTGGTTTATTACAAAAATTCCATGGTGTATTAATGCCTTTTGACAAATTGCAAAAGTTGTTCTATTTTTTTTTTTTTTTTTTTTGTAACCATGAGAATATTTATTGCTGATAATTGCAATGCAATTTGGATAATCCTGGGGATTGTTGTTGGTCTGTATTTTAAATTTGTATTTCATCTGTGTTTTGAGAACTACAGAATAATTTTTTCTGAAAATTGTAACTTTTTAATGGTTGTATGATGAATATTGTTGGCATTATATAGTCTTACACTGTGTTTTTTATTTTGTATTGTATTTTATTTTATTTTTTATTTGTTTTTGTCTCTGTGTGTTACCTCATTTATATTTGTGGGACATTTAAGTCTTTGAATTTATCAGTATTAATATCTCTCTTCATTGATGTTTAAATAAATCAATTTAAAAAATAAAAATAAAAATGTTTCTAATATGTTGGCTTAACAAATCTACTGATAAATTAATAAAGAAAAGTTTTAACCACTCATGATAATACATTCAAACATTTCATATAAAAACAGAAATTAACTTTTGAAAATCATCTATTAGAAACAAGGTACATGAATTCTAATTATCTATTACACACAAAAGTTTTACTCTCAGCAAAATAAAAGGAAGAAATCAACATAGCTGTACGAATGAAATTTAAAAGCAGTGATATTAATAAAGGGGGATGTTATATGAATGAAAAGAAACAGGTAGAAAATATTATTTGACCACGTATTAAATTTGTTTTGAAACTACCTAAAACAGACATCATCAGTGATGAAAGAATAGAATAAAAATTCTGAAAATTTCCTTCATTAGCACAAAACTTACATTAGCAGTATTTAAATTTATTTTTCATTGACTAAATATTTTGAAGTAAATACTGAATATGAGTAACAAAAAACAACTTTTTTTTTTTTAGATGAAGATTCTTTCCTTTTCTCTGACAGCAATTTTTTTTTTAACACTTGTAATTTATAATTGAGTATAACTGATAGTATATAAATTATTTCATAAAACAATGTCTGAAAGAAAAACCTCAAACATATTTTTTATTTTATGCAATTCATTTCTATTTTTGGAATTAAATTTTATAATAGTCTGGCCTGACTGACAAAATTAGTCAAAACAAAAGAAAATAAACAAATATATTGTTTGATTTTCACAAAATTAATATATTGTTGTATAATAATGAATATGTTTTAAAATTAAACAGCTGTCGTGATTTTTAAATAATTTTGTGAATCAAATAAAATATTTGTTTATTTTCTTTTGTTATGATGGATTTTCATCAAGTAACAGCTTCATCCATTGATTATTTAAAATTAGTCATAATTAAAGAACATTAAATGTGACCCTCCTTTGGTTTTTCTAATTTAAATTCTGTTTCAATACTAAATTTATATTGTAAATAGTTTAATATTATTTAGTAACTATAATTTTTTCAATAATAAATTGATCTTTGCAAAAAAAAGAGAAAGAAACTACTTGGTAAATACATAATATTGGTAAATTTTTTGTTTTAAATTCCTGGGTGGTGATGGAAAATTTTATTCTTTATATTTCCAATATTATCTTCTCTGTTAAATATGTATATTTTGTTGTAGTACAAGGTTTTTAATAAAAATTATTATAACTCCCCAAATATATTGAAGTCTACAAAATAAATTTTATAACTAATTAAAATGATAAATATTGTTAAATTGTTATGTTAATAATATTTAATAATGTATTTTGTTAATATTATTTCATTTGTATGTTAATAGTATTTAAATAATTCAGTCTTTATTATGTGTGGACAGATTT